>JAMAKO010000011.1:401171-583295 GCA_023628555.1 Chaetomiaceae sp. R4402 | reverse complement strand
GCCCGCCCCCCCCGCCCCCCCCCCCCCCCCGCCAACGTACGATGAAGATGGTTGACAAGTTGTCCTGGGGTACGGCCCAGAGGTCCAGCCCAACCCCTAGGCCGTCATCTAATGCCAGCATGAATGGATTAATCCTAGATCTGGACTTGAAGAATGAGAAAACGGGAGCAACCTACAGACTCCGCACACGGCGGTAAAGCCGACGGCAACAGAGAGCGAAGCCACCGCACTGTAGTCATCCCACCACAGCGGAAGACGTGTTTTCAGCCTTGCGATTAAGCGCAGGGCGACGACAAGGGTAGCAAGGGCAGCAAAGACGAAGATGATGGTGGTATAGGACCGCTCATGGTACGACGTATTGCCGCACAGCGAGTTGGTCAGGTTCTGTGTCGTGAGTGCCTCCGGGATCGTGCAGGCCTGAAGAACGCAAGCACTTGCGTTGGCCTGCACGGCCTGGCTGGCGCAGGCACACGCAGGGTCCGTGGCGGAGCAGTTCGACTGTGTCGTGACGGCTTCGACGAGACATTTAAGCTGCGAGATGACAACCGATTGGGCAGGTTAGCAGCGTGACGGGCAGGACAAATGGACTCGGCCGTAGGAGGAGGGACTGATGATTATTACTGACTCCGCAGGCTGGAAAAGTGTGGAGCAGAGCGGCGAGCTCGTCCGGTGACAACTGCGGAGCTGACATGGCGGAAGACCACAAATGTGTCAGAAAGCAGTGCTTGGACGGTTGGCAAGGCGGTCGAAAGTCAAGAGTGACCTAAGGATGGATGGTGAAGAAGCCTCCGCGTCTTCTTGTGCTTGGTCATGATGACATGTCCAGCCTTATCTACGAAGGGAAGAAGGAGGAGCGCCTCGAGACTGAACAACGGACCGGGCCAGCCTTGGAAAAAAAAGCAGTGCCGCCAACCTACATCGAGGCCGTCTCACGGTGATGCGGAGATCTGAGGACATACCTCTCTCGGGGGCCAAACGCCGTTTGGCAGGTTCAAGGGAAATTAAGGTACAAAACAGTCGCCATCTTCCTGAACGGCCTGCGCGGTAACATTGCGTGTAGGCATTCTCTTACGAAGTCGTCATGGAACTTCCGGGGAAAGAGCCACGACATCCCATTTAGCCATCATCAACCGGTTTCCATTATTGGGGGCATCCTGCTCGCGATTCTCTGTGTCGTGCCACAGGTGTGTTCTCTGCCGTTCGATGAGTTATGTAGGGACGAAGTAGGACTGTGGCGCTGTGCCGGTATCAGCCGCATCTCTCATGCAGGTGGAAAGGTCGCTACGGGCAGTATGTACGCGGTTGTAATTTGGAGGTGTGTACCCTTTTGATTGAAAGGTAGGGAGGGACCTTACCTGTGCCCGCGCCCACACGTTAACCCCAGTACTTCCCGCTCCTAGGACCTTCAACGTTGGCGCCGCGGCCAAACGTCCCGCTGCAGTGTTCCGTCTTGTCCTTGATCCAACAACGGATACCACAGGACACAGCTCGTTACCCCCTGTTTTCCCGCCCTGGTTGGACGCCCAGACAATGCTCGACTGCCAACAGTTATTAACTGTTGGCGACGAAATTAATCAATGTTAGAGAAGCCGTGTTCCGTTTGAGGCAGAGTGTGCTGTTACTGGCGGATGGCGACCTCCGCACCTCGCGCACTGCAGTCTGCGACCCAACGCAACCCAGTAATAGGCACATCTCTGCCACCTTCTACTCCTGTCCCGTGCCGCTGAGAATCAACGGGGATATTGGCCTAGCGAGTGGTCCGGCTGATGAAGTTGTCTGCAGTTGGGGCGTGTAAAACCCCATCCGGGTTGATCAATAACTAGGTACCTAGGTGCCTATCTGAGGTAGATTTTTCGTTTTGTGTGCGAAAATGCTACCCACCCGCTTTGCTCATACT
Source organism: Chaetomiaceae sp. R4402 (assembly GCA_023628555.1). Taxonomy (NCBI): domain Eukaryota; kingdom Fungi; phylum Ascomycota; class Sordariomycetes; order Sordariales; family Chaetomiaceae; species Chaetomiaceae sp. R4402. The sequence goes on along the minus strand of JAMAKO010000011.1, from coordinate 581,398 downwards.
ATGATCCCGACACGCATAATGGCGAGTCGACGGACGTGGTGCCAATGCATGTTGGCCTTCTCAAGAGGTTGGCATGACCGGTGTCCACGGGTCACAAGCACCCGACACGGGCCATTGCGGCGCCGCTTCTCGCGACGACGGAACAGGACTGTTTACAATCTGGAATCTATTCACAGAAAATGTGCATTGCGAGAGGGCATTACGAGGGGGCATACCGAGAGACAAGTGACAGCTTACAAGATGTGAGGTTCGGGGGTTCATCCACCCACCTCTCCACCGTCCACCGCTTTCCACACCACAAAGTATTCATCACAACATCCATCATCCGCAGCCTGCATCTTCCTCCTGCATCCTAGGTACACAAGACGGACGGCTTCGCTAGGAAGAGAGTAAAGCACCAACCTCAGGCATGGTCCGAGGCGGGGTTTCCCACGAGGCGATGTTCCGATGCGAGCTGCTTGTTCATGTCATGGTGCTTGATAAACAGGGATAGCAGGAGCGAGAAGGCCGCCAGGGCCAGGAGGAGGTAAAAGATGCCGTGGAAGCCGTCGACGTACGCATCCAGAATCGCCGTCCTCTGCGGCCCGTCCGGAAGGGCGGCCAGCAGGTCCGAGAAGGCCTCGGCGTTGCGCGCGACGGCGAGCGCCATGTCGTGCGTGAAGCCGCGCCCCTCGGCCTCGAGCGCGTGCAGTAGCACGTTATCAAACACGGTCCCGCCGACGGCTACCCCTAAGCAGATGCCGAACTGCCGTAGGAAGGTAAACATGGACACGGCGTGGGCCGTGTCGCGCACGTTGGCGATGGCCTGCGTGGCGATGCTGAGCGACAGGATGACGAGGCCGTGGCCAAACGAGATGGTGAGGATCAGGAACAGGTGCGCAACGAGGCTGCGGTACTGGTTCGTCAGGAGGAGGACCCCGTTGGACACCACCAGACAGGCGAAGCCGAGCCGCACCGCCCAACGGAACGAACCCAGGCGCGTCATGAGGAGGCCCGTCACGAGGCTGACGGGCACGGTAAGGAGGGTGGTGGCCATGATATAGATCCCGGTAAGGGTTGTGCTGAGCCCCTTGACCGCGATCATGTAGAAAGGGAGGTAGTATAGGTGCGTGTAGAGCTCGAAGCCGCCAAAGACGCCGAGCAGGAAGACCAGAAGGGCCGAGGTGTCCTTGAAGACGGAGATGCGGAGGAAGGGCGTCGTGTCCTTGAGGACGGAGATGCGGCGGAAGCGCGTCGCGGGCAAGTAGGTTTCGTATACGACCGAGGAAAGCACGAGGAGGCCCCCAAGAAGGATCGGGAGCCAGGACTGGTACGAGTCCCAACCATACTGGACGCCTCCCCAGGTCAGCCCCAGCAGGAAGCTCGACGCACCAGAGATGAAGAGGAAGCTCCCAGCCCAATCCACACGGCGGAGAGCCTGGGTAAAAGACGGCTGGTTTTGCAGCTTCAAGCGGTGGAAGGCAACGGGTACGGCCAGGAAGCCGAGGGCGCAAAAGGGGAAATTGATGTAGAAGATCCACTGCCATCGGGCGTGCTCTGCCACGACGCCGCCAGTCAGCGGGCCGATAACGGTGCCAAGGGCCCAGGCGGCCACGATGATAGCCTGGTACTTGGGCCGCTGGCGAAGCGGGATGACGTCCGTGGTGACCATGTACGAAAGCGCGTATATACCAGCCGCGCCGACACCCTGGATCGTGCGCCCGCATAATAGGGTGGTGAAGTTGGCGGCTAGGCACGAGACAATTGACCCGGCCGTAAACATGGTGACGGCGAAGAGCAGTACCGCCCGGCGGCCAAACAAGTCCGACACGGCCCCGAGGAAGGGCACGAAAACGGCGTTGGCCAGAAGGAACGAGCTGCCGGCCCAGAAGGTCTCAATAGCCGTGCCGTCAAGACTTTTCGCTAGCGTCTGGCTTCCCTCGTCAGCATATGGGGAGAGAAAGGGAAAGGGAAAGGGCAAGGGGAGCTTACGGGAAGGGCTGGTGGTAGGACTGTGGCGTCGACGGCCAGGATGATGTTGAGGAGGGCCATGGTGCCGAGCATCATCAGCTCCCATCTCCCGGCCTTGAACGACTCTCCGTTACCATCTTCTGGAGAAGCGGGAACAGGAACCGCGTCTGGCGACCCCATCTCCTGCTTTTCTGCCGGAGCTTCAGCACCAAGATGATTTGTAGAAGATTCCGACATCGCTGTCACGCTTTACGTTGTAAATAGCGAATTCGTTGCTGGCTCCTCGAAGCTCTTCACACAAAAAGTTAGGGGCGGGCCGAATCGTATTTGACGGGCCAGGGCCAGAACCTACTCCCTTGTTTCCCTGTCACAATTCCTCGACACATACCCGGACCATCCAGATGCGGCCGCCGTTGGGTTGTGGGGGCCGGCTGCAGCCCGAGGGGCGCAGACACGGCAGGCCGTCCGGGAGAAAGGCGAAGAGGGGGGAAAGGGACGAGGCATGCATCCCACTCTAAACCCTGCTGTCTTGCTGTGGGAGGTCTGGCAGCCAACGTGCCTAGGAAGTACCGGGGATGCCCACAGAGTGGGCAGGTCATTGGTGGCCTGCCCGTACGGCATGCCCGAGATGCAGTATGCAGGTCATGGATCGTGTAAACACACGGTGTGTACTGTCCACACTGCAGCTGCAATCCTTGGTTTTAGCCCCCGTTGGCTGTGGCACCGTGGCGCGTGGGCGTCGTTGGCTGATTCGGTGCTATCGGTGGGCATCCGGACGGCGGATGCTACGTTGGCCCAGTGCCGCCGCAGGGCTGTTTCGACTGGGTGGGCGAGGTGGACTCAACTCGGCTGGCTCTCCACTCCCCTCACTGCTGGCCTCTCAGTATCGATCCGTGATCAGTCGTCCCAATGGTCTTCGTGAACGGTGACTTGCCTGCCTACTACTACTTAAGGTAGGTAGGTAGGTAGCCTGGCAGCTGGGGAGCCAACACCCGTTTCGCTTCCTCTCGACTGACACGCATTATACGGAATATGCGTTTCAGATTCCATTTTCCTCGCACCCTATAGTTTAGTGACCTAACGTATACGCTTATACATACGATCGGACTACGGTAGCGTGCCAGAATCTGCTCAACTTCGCAGCCCTTCACCAACCTTCATTTCGAACATGGAGCCGATTCCGGGACCGGCAGGCTGGCCGCTGATCGGCAATTTGCGGGACATCGACCTCAACAACACGGTACAGAGCTACATGGAGCTCGCTGAAAAGTACGGCCCGATCTTCAAGCTGCACCTAGGTGGTACCGACCGCCTCTTCCTCAGCAACCACGAGCTCGTCAACGAGGTGTGCACGCGCAAGGAGTTCGTCAAGCACATCACGGGCGCCGTCGGGGCGCTCGCCCAGGTGCTGCCGGAAGGGCTCTTCACAACGCCGACGGCGCACAAGAGCTGGGGCCAGGCCCGGCGCACGCTGAATCCAGCCTTCGCGCCCGCGCGGGTCCGAAGCATGTTCCCGGAGATGCTCGACATCACGTCGCAGCTCGTGCTCAAGTGGGCTCGCCACGGGCCTCGGACGCCCATCGACGTCTCGGCCGACTTCACCCGCCTGACCCTGGATACGATCGCGCTCACGGCCATGGACACGCGCTTCAACTCGTTCTACCACGACGAGATGCACCCGTTTGTACAGCGCTTCGGTGCCATGTTCGCGGAGCTGCAGCGCCGTTCGAACCGGCCGGCGTGGTACACAGCGCTGCAGTGGACCGCCAACCGCGAGTTCGACGAGAACAATGCGTACATCCGGGCGTTCTGCGCCGACGTGCTCGCGCATCGCCGCGCGCGCGAGAAGAGCGAGGGCGAAGGCGGCGAGCTCGCCGGCCGCCAGGACATTTTCACGGCCATGCTGCACCGCCGTGACCCGGTCACGGGCGAGCAGCTGGCCGACTCGGTCATCATCGACAACATGGTCACTTTCCTCTTCGCGGGCCACGACACGACGGCGGGCCTGCTCTCGTTCCTCGTCTACCACCTGATCCGGAACCGGGACGCGTACGCGAAGCTGCAGGCCGAGATCAACCGCGTCCTCGGCGGCGGCGCCATGACGGCCGACCACCTGGACCAGCTGCCGTACGCCAAGGCGTGCCTGCATGAGGCGCTGCGCCTGGAGCCGCCCGCCCAGGCCTTCGCCCTGACGCCGCAGACGGACGACGACGCGCCGATCCTGCTCGGCGGGCGCTACCCAATCCGGCGCGGCCAGACGGCCATCGTGCTGACCCCGTCGCTGCACCGCGACCGCGGCGTGTTCGGCGACGACGCGGCCACGTTCCGACCCGAGCGCATGGCCGAGGACAGGATGCAGCAGCTGCCCAAGGGCTCGTTCAAGCCGTTCGGCAACGGCGTCCGCACCTGCATCGGCCGCGACTTCGCCATGCAGGAGGCCATGATCGCCACCGTCGTGCTGTTCCAGAAGTTCGACTTGGAGCTCGCCGACCCGGACTACGAGCTGCAGTACCAGCCGAGCCTCAACCGCAAGCCCAAGGACCTGTTTGTGCACGCACGCTTGCGGCCCGGCGTCAATGTTCTCTCGCTACATCGGGACCTCTTCGTACCCCTTGACAGGCAGGCGGAGGAGTAGTAGTAGGTGGGATCGGGTGTGGACCAGTCTTGTGTGTGTAAAGCAGTCCATCTGCCTAATAAGTTCCTCGGTGCCCACCTAAATACGGTATCTATGTCTTGAATTCCCGTCACACTCGATGGTCTCCTTCATCTTACACATCATACATGTCATGAACTGGCCGTTGAGTGTGTTCTGCCTTCTAACAACGTACCTAAGGTAGGTGAGGTGCCCACCTGAGCAGGCTGAGGTGACCTACCTAGGTACACAGTAGGTAGGTACAGTACCAACCTGGGCAACCCCCTTGCTCATCGCCTGTCCCCTGCCCCCCACAGGCTTCTGTCGGAACCTGCAGGGTAACGACCGCTGAGACAGGCACTGGAAGAAGCTATTCAGAGCCAACGTAGTGGATTCAACAGGGTAAGCCAGTATTGCAGAGAAAAGGTTGTTAGATGCTTGATTGACGATGCTGACGATGGCGAAGGAAGACTGCTAAGTAGCTAAGAAACAGGGGTTGCAGTGCGGGCACCAATCAACCAACAAAGTCCGTTGAATGCAGCCATCATGGCGGCTTTGTTCCGACAGCTTCCCCCTCCTTGTCTGGCTCGTCCGTTGTTGGAGCCAACGGAGCGCCAGATAAAGTAGATGGGACGTGGGGGCGGGATGGATCTGGCCCGTCCGGCCCGGGGTTTCTCGGCCTCAGGTCCGACCCGGATGACCGCCTCGAATCGGCCCGTTATAGAGCACCGGGTAAAGTTAACGTAGGTATCTGCCTGAGATAGTTGCGTTTAGCCAAAGGTATCCATCTGTACGGAGTACGCGTTCTCGAGACTCAAGTTGGCGCCACGCCACCAACATGCGCCCGGTCGGTGGCCGTTGGCGTTGCTGCTGCAGCTGAAGCCAGGGGCCCATCCATGGATGTCATCGTGCCGTGCCGCGTGCCGGGTGCCGCGTGCCGTCCCTAGTAGGTGGAGGTAGGTTACCTTGTAAGCGCCCAACTGCAGCAACTGCATCCGCAACGCAACGTCAGGCGGTATCTACCTATGCAGTAGTTAATGAGGTACGCAGGAATAGTGTGAGATCTGCCCACCCCCTTACCTAGGTAGGTAGATACTGTATTAGGCCCGTTGCTGGCCACAGTGGCGGTGCGCCCTACGAAAAGAAATAAGAGAGAAGGAAGAGAGAAAGTGGCACAGAGACGAAAGGTTGATGCCGGCCTCTGCCAGGAGTTCCCAGTGCGGATATACCACGTACCAGTACGGCACACGCAACACCACCTTAACAGCACACGACTACACGTTAGTATTGCGATATCTGGCCGGGGGACGCAAATCCACCTGTCTGAGGTGCATAGATGCATGAACCGCGGATCTGGCCGAAACACTCGTATACCTCAAAGGGGCGGGAGCTAGGGACATCAGCACGACATGGACCTTCGCAGTCGCGGTCGGGTCGTACGAGAGTGATGATGAACACAGCGGCCCATCCCTACGAGGAGCCCTACTTATGACTACCTCTATCTATTCGAGACTCAGGCGGCGCGGGACTGCAGAAGGTGCCTTAGGTACCGTACTCAGCTAGGTACCTGTTACACGGGACCTGGAGGCGGAGGACTGGGGAAGGCTCCGTACTTCGTACCTAGAGGAGGGCTCCCTGGGGGCCGGACGACTTCGCCGCACAACCTCCATATACCCATGCATATCACAGCAGCAGTTACGAGGCACGGCAGACAATACTGTTACGGTGATGAACGCTGGCTGCTTCTGGCACAAGCGAAGGGTCCTACATCTAATCGCCCAGCTCTCGGTGTTCCAATGCATACTGTAGGCCGTTGGTTGTCGGTCATGCCGGAATAGCATAGGAATGCAACGCTAATGGCGACGACGGGACTGTTGGTTCAAACAAGGCAACGAGCGTCGTTTGTCTTGCCGCCCCGAAGCGCAATACTCTGTTTTGGCATGTTGGTCATGTCCATGCCTTCGTTCGTTCCTGCTATCTCGGTGAACCAAGTAGGTATCCGTAGCGGTTCTACGAACACCTACTTAACTACCCTATCTTGTACTTGATGCGCCTCCGCTGCCTCTGTCACAGCTGAGATCCCACGTTCTACCACCCCGACCATAGCCCAGTTGTTCTCCACTTCGACCATAGCCCCTTTGTTCCGCAATGGCTCAACTTATCTCCTCCGAGTTCAGCGCTCCCCTGGATCCCAAGGTCTGCACCGATGAGGAGCCGTTCGGTCCGATCCTTGTGCCCGAGCCCATGGCTGAGAGCCCGCCCCCCGTATGGGGGGATATCAGCACCACCCCGAGCGGGCCGAACATTTCCGTGACGGACGCCGGCTCGAGCTCGGGCGCGGGCGGCAACCACGTCAAGCCACCGGTGCCCGTGGCTATCTGTGGCATGGCCATGCGGCTCCCCGGCGGCATCAGCTCTGCCGAGGCCTTCTGGGACTTTCTGGTCAACAAGGGCGATGCATGCGCCCGCATCCCGGCCGAGCGGTACGCTACACATGGACCTCAGGGCAACAGTGCACCCTCCCCGGGTACCTGGTTCGATGGAGGAGGGGGTTCAGATGCGACCACGGAAAAGGAAGCGGACAAGCCCCATTGGAGAACCCACGGATACATGCTCAACCAAGTCGACCTGGCCGCCTTCGACGCGTCTCTGTTCTCCATGACGCGAGCTGAGCTGGAGATCGTCGATCCGCAACAGCGTCTCCTTCTGGAACTCACACGGTGCTTAATCCCATGATGCAAAAGGAGCCTGGCTCTTTAACCGGTGCGTCAGCTGACAGTTGGAATTCTACCTGCATCTCTAGGGAGTGCTTCGAGGATGCTGGCGAGACCGGCTGGCGCGGAAAAGCCGTCGGCGTGTACATCGGTTCGTTCGGCGAGGACTGGAACGACATTCAACACCACGATCGCTACGACTCGAATCTGTACAAAGTCGTCGGTGCGAGCGACTTTGTGCTGGCCAACAGAATCTCGTACGAGTATGACCTGAAGGGACCAAGGTATGTACTTACCTACTCACCCTGTTCCCCCTTGTCTCCCAAATCGCTGAGTGACACGTTCGCTGATCTGGTCACACAGCATGGTGCTCAGAACAGGTTGCTCCGCCTCTGTCTATGGCCTGCATCTGGCTTGCCGGGCTTTGCAGGCCGGCGAGATATCCTCCGCTTTAGTAGGGGGCTGCAACCTGATCATGAACCCCGAAAGTGAGAAACCCCGCCCACGCCCCCCCTTCCCCCCCAAACACCACTCAATGTTGGGTGATATGTCGGTATTGACAATATATATGAACTAACCAAAAAAAGAGGTCGAGGCCATGTATAGTGTCGGCGTCCTCAGCAAGGACGCCTCGTGCAAATCCTTCGATGCGGCAGCAGATGGCTACGCTCGCGGAGAGGCCGTCAATATGGTCTACGTGAAAAGGCTGGACGACGCCCTCCGCGACGGAAACCCAGTCCGGGCCGTGATCCGCGGCACCGGTGGCAATTGTGACGGCAAGACACAGGGTCTGACAAAGCCTAGTGCTAAAGCCCACGAAGCTCTGATCCGTGCCACGTACGCCGCGGCTGGTCTCGAGAACGAGATCGGCATGACGGGCTTTTTCGAGTGCCATGCCACGGGTACGACGAGCGGCGACGTTGAAGAGGCGGCCGCTGTTGCCAATGTCTATGGTTCTAAAGGCGGCGTGCACATCGGATCGGTCAAGGTGAGAGAGCATGCTCTGTTCTCCATGGCTGGTGGATGCTAACACGTGACAGCCAAACGTAGGCCATTCGGAAGGTGCCTCGGGCCTTACCTCCCTTCTCAAGTGCATTCTCGCGCTTGAAAACAGAATCATCCCTCCCAATATCAAGTTCCGCCGGCCAAATCCCAGAAGTAAGAGCACGCTGTAGCAAACACAAGTCCATGACTCGGCCGTACTCCCATTCCCTTTCGCGCACCTTACAGAGTGCTGACATGAGCGCGTAGTCCCCTTCGACCAGGCCGGTCTCCGAGTGCCCACAGATCCGGTTCCTTGGCCCTCGGACCGCCTTGAGCGCACCAGCGTCAACTCGTTCGGGGTGGGCGGCGCCAACGCCCATGTGATCATCGACTCGGCCGCCGTGTTTGGGCTCCGGCCGAGTCGAAGCCAGCCGGACAGCAGCCCGTGGACAGGTAGCCGACTTCTGGTGTTCACCGCCAACGACGCCAAGTCGGCTCGCCGTGGCGCTCTGGATTGTAGCCGCCACGTCACCGAGAAGCCCGAGTGGCTCGCAGATGCGGCCTCCACCCTGGGGCTACGCCGCGAACACTTGACCTACCGGACCTTCGCCGTTGCGGACAAGACGAATGCCGGAAGCCTTGAATTCTCGGTTCCGGTCAAGACCTCCCCGGCCGCTCCGAGCGTCGCGCTTGTGTTCACCGGGCAGGGCGCCCAGTGGCCGACTATGGGCGTAGGGCTGCTGTCCGAACACCCTTCCGCTATGCTGGATCTCCGACGGATGGAGAGGAGCCTCTCGTCGCTCGGTCCCGATTTGGCTCCAGACTGGACTCTATCCGGTAGGTTGGCACATACATAGCCGCTGGCATCCAGGGAGGATAATGGGGCAAAAGGACCTTACCCAGCTAACCACTCTTTTATTTTATTTGATTTTTCCCCAGAGGAGCTCATACGGCCAAACGAGTCGAGCAAGGTCTATAATGCCGAATTCTCACAGCCGCTCTGCACCGCAGTCCAGATCGTCCTGGTGAACCTGCTCCGGGACTGGGGCATTGCGCCCGCCGCCGTGATAGGACATTCGAGCGGCGAGATCGCCGCCGCGTACGCCTGTGGTGCTCTCACCATGGAGGAAGCTATCGTGTGCGCTTATCTGCGAGGTAGAGTTACCACCACGCGGTTCACCGCCGGCACCAAGACCGGTGCTATGGCGGCTGTCAGTCTCGGCGCGATGCATGTCCGGACGTATCTGCTTGAGGGCGTTGTGATTGCTTGTGAGAACAGCCCCGCCAGCACAACTCTGTCCGGGGACGAGGATCAGATCGATCGCGTCCTCCAGGCCGTGCAACAAGACCATCCTGACGTCTTTACGAGGCGCCTGCGGGTTGACATGGCTTATCATTCTCGTAAGTTCCTCCCTCCCCGGCATCCTGGAACTCCGGCTGCGGCAGATCGGTCATCTAACTTGCTAAAACTCTTCTCGTAGATCATATGAAAGAGCTGGGTGAGAGCTATGAGCGCCTCCTCGCACCGCATCTGGCGTCTAGCGAGCCCCCTTCGCTAGTACCCTTTTTCTCCACCCTCACGAACAAGGTCATCCGCGCCAAGGGGGAACTAGGCGCTTCGTACTGGCGCTCGAACCTCGAGTCGCCGGTCCTCTTCCACACGGGCGTCGAAGCCCTACTCCTTTCGCTGGAGGGTCAGCACACCGTCCTTGTCGAAGTCGGACCGCACAGCGCCCTGGCAGGCCCGCTCCGTCAGATTCTGAAGCATCTCAACAAGGCCAAGCAGGCGTCTTACGTGCCCACGCTCGTGCGCCACGGCAACGACTGCCACGCTCTGCTCGGAACGGCCGGCCAGCTCTTCTGCAAGGGGGTCGCCGTCTGGCTTGGGGCCGTGAACCCTGCCAGTCGCGTCCTGACGAGCCTCCCCCGCTATCCGTGGAACCACGAGACGAGGTACTGGTATGAGAGCCGCGTGTCGCGTGAGTACCGGGGCCGCCGGTTCGCCCATCATCCGATCCTCGGTAGCCGCGTCGTCGAGGCGAGCGGGACGGAGCCCAACTGGCGCAACGTGCTGCGCCTGGATACCGTCCCCTGGGTCCAGGACCACAAGGTCGCCGGCGACGTCGTCTTCCCGGGCACCGGCTATCTCGCTATGGCGGCTGAGGCCATAAGGCAGCTGTCTGGAGCGGACGAGGTCGCGATGCGCCAGGTTACGATTGCGTCGGCGCTCGTCCTGAGCTCGGCGGAGGTGGAGGTTGTCTTGTCGATGCGGCCGTACAGACTCACAAACTCGTTGGATTCGCCTTGGCACGAGTTCGCCATCTCGTCCTTCAACGAGACATCCAACTCGTGGGCCAAGCATTGTTTCGGACAGGTCCGGGCGGGAAGCGACCATTTGCCAGTGTTCGACGACGAGCAGCGCCGCGACATCGCCCATCTCCCTAGGGAGGTCGACCCGGACTACTGGTACAGGGCGCTACGGGGTATCGGCTTAGCTTACGGTCCACAGTTCCAGAGGCTGGGCCGAATCTCTACGCATCCCCTGCAGAAGGTTGCTGTTGCTGACATTCTTCTCGACGCGGTTACCGAATCGGACGATGTGGAGCACAGCGCGGCGTACTACATCCATCCCGCCAGCTCGGATGCTTGTCTGCAGCTCTTTACGGTTGCCGCTGCGCGAGCACAAGCCCGCTCCATGCCCGGCAAAGCGGTGCCCACCTACATTGGGGGAGCATACTTTAGGCGCCCGAGCCCCTCCAGCACCATGATCACCGTGGAAGCAACGGCTGACGCCCAGCCCAACGGAATGATGACGGGCAGCTGTGTGGGCGTAGATCGACGAACCAACGCTGTGACGCTGGCACTGCGGGACGTCAAGCTGACGCCGCTCGACGATGACCGGGAGATGGTCGGCAGCAACAAGGATCCCCACGCCGGCGGCCGCCTTCACTGGCGGCCCGACCTCGACTTCCAAGATGCGAGCCGCCTGATCCACTCGCACAAGAAAGGCCGAGAGGCCTACTATCCGCTTCAGCAGTTGGTGCTTGCGTGCTGCATCGCGGCGCGAGAACAGTGTGGCAACATCGCGGTGACGCAGGCCAACCACCACCACCTGGCCAAGTTCCAGCGCTGGATCTGCGGGCAGGTCGAGGATGCCGAGAGGGAGGGCTCCTACCCGCTCCTCACCGCCGCGGAGATCCACGAGCTGCTGCACCTCCCGCCGTCTGAACTGTCCGACCGCATCCCGCAGTACCTCGCCCGCGTCCTGGAGACCGACTACGCCACTATCGGCAAGGTCGTGTGTCGCGTGTTCGACGCGCTCGGGTGCATCCTGCGCGGCGAGGTCGACGGGCTCGAGATCCTGCGCCAGGACGACGGCGCGCTCGCCGAGATCTACAGCCTCGGGAACCAGTGGGACTACGGCCCGTTCCTCCGTCTCCTGAGCCACCGCACGCCGCACCTGCGCGTCCTCGAGATCGGCGCCGGCACGGGCGCTACCACCGAGGTGGTACTCCACGGGCTTGCGGACACCTTCTACTCGTACACGTTTACCGACGTCTCGGCCGGCTTCTTCCCCGCCGCCCGGGAGCGCTTCCGCCGCGTCGGAGGAGCCCGCATGCGCTTCCAGACGCTCGACATATCGCGGGACCCGACGGAGCAGGGCTTTGCGCCCGGCTCGTTCGACCTCGTCGTCGCGGCCAATGTCCTCCACGCCACGCCCCGGCTGGCTGAATCGCTGGCCGGCCAACGTGCGGCGGCTCCTACGTCCGGAAGGGAGGCTCTTGATCCAGGAGATGCACATAACGGTCAAGTGGCTCAACTTCGCCATGGGGCCGCTGCCCGGCTGGTGGCTGGGCGGGCAGGACGGGAGGGACCAGGAGCCCTACGTATCGCCGCAGAGGTGGGCCAGGGAATTGGTGGCCGCCGGCTTCTCGGCCCCCGAGGCCTCCATCTACGACGACGAGGTGCCATACCAGGTCAACGTAACCATGATCGCCGCCCCCGACCTCCCCTGGGCTCTTGAGCCAGCCGTATGCCTGCTCACGAGGCTGCCCCAGGGAGCCGTGGCAAGCAGCATCTCGGCGTCTCTGCAGGAGCTCGGTGGTCTCCAGGTCGAGACCGTCTCGCTCTCGGAGAAGCCGAACGGGCCGGTCATCTCGATCTTGGACCTGGAGGAGGGGAAGCCCTTCCTCTCCGATATCGCGCCCGACGAGTACGCTCAGCTGCAGGCCTTCCTTTCGAACCTGGACCCCGTCGCCGGCATGCTCTGGCTCACCAGGCCGAGCCAGATGCGGTGCGCGGACCCCCGGTATGCGGGCATCCTCGGCTTGCTGCGCACCGCGCGCAACGAGCTCGGCACGCCCATCTGCACGCTCGAGCTGGAACTGGACGACGGAGACGCGGCACCATCATCATCACGGGAGGAGGAGGCGTGGCGCGCCGTCTTCGAGGTCTACAAAAAGACACGTCGAACGCGCGCCGTCGAGCAGGACCCGTTGGCCGACCCGGATCACGAGTTTGCCTTCTCGGGGGGCAAGGTGTACCTGCCGCGCTTCCACTGGACTTCGGTCGCGGAAGAGCTCGCCAGGCCCGCGGAAGGACACCAGACGTATAAGCGTCTTGAGATCGGCAAGAGAGGCTCGCTGCAGACGATGCGGTGGGTTGAGAGGCCAATCGGGGACGACTTGAAGGGAGAGGAGATATATGTCGACGTCAGGGCGGTGGGCATGAACTTCAAGGTCGGCTTTTCTTTTTGTTTTTCTCTTCTCCTCATCTCCCTTTTCTTTTAGTCTCCTTCATTCTTTATTCCTGCCTTGAGAAGATCACCACTTACCTACTTATTCTTCTAACTAGGATACCCTCATCGCTATGGGCATTATAAACGGCCACGACGAACTCGGGAATGGCTTTGGCGTCGAGCTATCTGGCGTAGTCCGCGCCGTCGGGCCCCAAGTCACCGACCTCTCCGTCGGCGACCGCGTTATAGGCGTCAGTGCGGACGCGTACGCGACCATGACCAAGACGGCCGCGTCGCGCGTCATTAAGATCCCAGAAGGCCTGAGCTTCGAGGACGCGGCGGGCATGCCGTGCGTCTATCCGACCGTCATCTACGGCCTCATGCACCTCGCCCGGCTCGAGCGCGGCCAGAGCGTGCTGGTCCACTCGGCCTGCGGCGGCATTGGCCTGGCCGCCCTGTATATCTGCGACATGCTGGGCGTCACCGAGGTCTATGCCACGGTGGGCAGCCGCGAGAAGAGGCAGTACCTCATTGACACTTTCGGCCTCCCGCCGTCGCGCATCTTCTCGTCGCGGGACGCCGGCTTCCTGCCCGGCGTGATGCGCGAGACGGCCGGCCGGGGTGTCGACGTCGTCCTGAATTCGCTTTCTGGAGAACTGCTTCACGCCTCAGTAGGTCATCATGTCCTCATGCCCCCAAGTAGTTCCCATCGATGGAATGGGCTTGCTGACGGCCCCTGCAGTGGAGGTGTGTCGCCGAGTTTGGCACCATGGTCGAGATCGGAAAGCGCGATTTCATCGGCCAGGGGAGACTCGAGATGGAGTCCTTCGCGGACAACCGGGCCTTCTTTGGCGTGGAGATGTGGCCCATCATCACCAAGCAGCCGGCGCGTATCCGGCGGCTGATGGACGAGTTCATGCGCTACTACTACGCCGGCGCCCTGAAGCCCATCAAGCCGGTCCGGGTCTTCGACGCGGCCGACATCGAGGCCGCCATCCGCACTATGCAAAAGGGGCAGCACATCGGCAAACTCGTCGTCCGTATTCCCGAGGATGCCTCGGCGATCAAGTCCAGCCCCGCGCGGCAGTCGCTCTCTCTCCGACCCGATGCCTCGTACCTGCTAGTCGGTGGCCTGGGCGGACTGGGTCGCTCGATCGCCACCTGGATGGTGGAGCGCGGGGCCAGGCATCTCATCTTTCTCTCCCGGAGCGGGGACAAGACGCCGCAGGCGGCGGCACTCGCACGAGACCTTGCAGGCGCCGGCTGCACCGTGCGCATGTTGGCCGGCAGCGTGACCGAGATGAGCGACGTGGTGCGCGCCCTCCAGCAGGCACCGGCGCCTATAGCCGGCGTCCTGCAGCTGTCCATGGTGCTGCGCGACCAGCTCTTCGCCGACATGCCGCTCGCGGACTGGGAGGCGGTAACAGCGCCCAAGGTCCGCGGGACGTGGAATCTGCACGAGGCCCTGATCGCCCAGCAGCCACACCAGCCCCTAGACTTCTTCGTCCTGTTCAGCTCCTTCGCCGGCCTCGTCGGCCAGCGGGGTCAGGCCAACTACGCGGCGGCCAACACCTTCCTGGACGCCTTTGTGCAGTTCCGGCAGAGCCTGGGTCTCCCGGCGTCGGTGCTCGACGTGGGTGCTGTCGCCGACGTCGGGTACGTGGCGGAGCGGCTCGACCTCGTCAACTTCTTCAAGACGACCTGTCACCACATGCTCCGTGAGCAGGACGTCCTGGACGCGCTCGAGCTCGCCATCCGCAAGTCAATGCCGCCGAGCTCGCCGGATCAAGCCGACTTCTTCGTCTCGGAGAGCCAGCTCTCGCTGGCCATGCGATCGACGGTTCCGCTGTCGTCGCCACAGAACCGCAATGTCTGGAAGCGCGACGCCCGCCTGGGGAGGGCTCACAATCTCGAGGAGGCCGAGAAGGCAGGAGGCGGCGGCGGGGTGGGTGCGGGCGGGACAGCAGCCGCGGGGGGTGGTGACGGCGACCAAGAAGACGCGACGATCCGGGCGCTGCTGGCGGCGGTCGAGGAAGACCCGACTGCGCTGCAGCAAGACGCCTTCGTCGCGCAGTTTGCCCGCCTCATCGGCGAGGCCTTCTTCAACTTCATGATGAAGCCCGTCGAGGGATTGGACGTCACGGCGGGGCTGGCGACGCTTGGCATCGACTCGCTCGTCACCATCGAGGTGCGCAACTGGTTGCGGCTGCATTTCGCCATCGACATGTCCGTTCTCGAGATTCTGCGCGCCGAAAACATCATGGGAATCGCAAGGGCTGCGGCTAGGAAGTTCATGGTTAAGAAGGGCCGTATAGTACCCTAGATACCTATGGTCACATTGCCTGTCGGTTATGAACTGCTGCTTGGATCGGTCAGCCTTTGCTGCTGTTTGTAGTGCTCCTTGGTTGTCTGGGTGACCCGAGCATGGAAGTGTCTACCTTGGTGTGATCCCCTTTTGCTGCGTTGTATGTTCAAAAGGTGGTCAAAGAGGTGAAGGTGGACAAGATGATGGAGGGAAAAAAGATCAAGAAAAAGAACTGTGAAAAATGAAAGACGTCTCCCGCGAAGCATGTGCGATGACCATTCCTCACACTATGACGGGAAGTAAAAGGCGGTTCCAATTTCAGACAACTGTTTGCCCTCCATCATTCTTCCTGTCTCTGGGGGGTCGTCATTGACGACCTACCGTAGTGGGGAAATGTGATGGTGCTTGCACTTGCTATCGGTCTCCTCATTTGTGTCCTGGAGAGTTCCAAGTATTTACGACCCCGGTCGCCCTCGGGACGCTGAACTTCTGACCGACACGCTGTGCGGCATTGCGGTGAGCTGTCCTAGGGAGGTGGGGAGCAGATGGATCGGGGGGCTGGGTGGTACTGGGCTGGGAGGGAACTGGAGTATTGAGGAAGGGTAGATCTCAGTCAGCGTGACGTGACAAGGGGGTTCATGGGGTGGGGAGGGGTGCGCTATGTCATGCATCGAGTCGTCGGCGTTGGTGTAGATGTACAAACGCTCCTACCTAGGAACCAGATAGGATGGACTGCTAACGTTAATTGGCATCTCCCGGCGGAAAGTTCCAAGACTGGGTATGTCAGGCCGTGGAAAAGGTAAGAGAGCCACAAACCCTGAGATACAGTACGATCAGGATGAAGCTGACAGTATGCTCATCGCGTCTCGGGCCTTCTAGGACAGAAGTTGCACATGTATACATATTAGATATCTAAGACTGAGACAACTGTCTCAGGGTAGGAACGTTACCAGTTTCTAGTGCCTTGGCCAGTGCCCGGCAGACCTATCGCTTTGTCCATGGTAACTGTACGTTCCCAGCGGACCTACCCTGGCCCCCATCCTACGTCTCCATGTAGGAACTCAGGTAGACACTCGACCGCGAGATCGACTGTTCCTAATCACAAGGACGCAGCCAACACATCGCGGTGCACTGTCGTTCTGGCCCTGGGATGAAGACGCCGCAGGAGCTTACTCCTGAATTCTCACACCGGTCTGCCGCCAAGGCAGAATGTGAATTCATGCCTTCTCGGCGTGGCGCTGTCGTCCTATCTAGTTAGGTAGTCTGACCGATCGTTACGGAGACGGTCGCACCAGTCCAGCGAGATCCCAGGACTCAAGAAACTTGGCAATGTTTGTCACCGGCCAAGGCTCGATTTGTCGCTCTCATGTGATGCCAGCTGAGAGGCTTTTCAGTGTAAACAGGCATAACGTTGAGGGCTCGTGTACATTAAGATAAGATTGACCAGGCAATTCTTGCCGCTGTTTTCTACTGTGTAATCACAAACATGAATTAACTTCTCGACGTACCTCGTTGCCTCCATAATCGGTCGATTGTTCGCTGGTCGACACAAGACCACATCAACTGGTATCGCAGGTCATTTCGCGTCGGTGACGGTCAACCAGTCAGCCGGGGCCCCTACCTTGCGCCTCACCAAGCGGAAGGCCCCGCATCCGCGCCGCCCTTGTCGGGATTGGCAGAATTGGCTTGAGTGACGTGCCGAGACTACCTAGCCGCTGCAAATTTTGAAGAGAGAAAGCGTGCAGCCCTTTCAAAAACTTCCCACCACCCAACGTCTTTCGCCTTCCCAAACCTAGTTACCTTGACTAGTTACTAGAATAGTAGACGTCGGTGTCCATGCCCCATGGCCCATGATGGACTCGGATCCTTCTTATACGGCCCGCCTGCGCGAGGTGGTCGAGCGATGTCTGCTCGAGTCCCATCAGCAGACGCCGGAAAACACGAGACGAGCGAGCATACGCTCCCAGGCAGAAGGAGTCCGTCGGAGCCTCCTACTGACGAGCGGCTAGCTGTGGTGTCGAAGCAAGGGCTTCATGTCCATTCCTGATGGCTGGCCGGGAACCTACGTGCCCGGACGACCCCTGCCAGACGACCTTGTTGACGAGGGTAAACTGCTCCTCTTCATGGCCGACGAGGTGGTATCCCGAGCGCCTCGGACGGGCTCGCGGGTCGCTCAGGAGCGAAGGAAACGTCGCGAAACCGAACAAGCCGGTGGGATCGCTAAACGGAAGAAGTTGCAGGGTCAGGGCCAGGGCTAGGGCCACCAAGGCCAGGGCGAGGTCGAGGCCCCGGAGTGGTCTGCAAACTGTATAGTGGTCCACACTTCACCTGCGGATGCGGGCGTGGGCGCGGACGCTGTCGACGTCGATGTCGAGGCCGCAGATTCCGGGGACGAGGAGAGGTCTTTCGAATCAACGCTCAAGCTTCAATACAACACGGTTCGGAGCTATGTCTCCGCCATCCAGAAGCTCTGCGACGTCCAGAGGACTCGCGGGATGAATCCCGCGCCCCGGCCGCAAAGCGTGGCGTTGAAGGTCATGCAGAAGTCGATCCTCCGGACGACTTGGGCTCGCAAACGTTCGGAATACGCGGACCGCGGTGAAAACACGATCAAGGACTCGTATACGCCGTCTCAGATCCCAGTGCGCAGTATGGAACGAGCCCAAACAGATCGCCTGCGCCCTGAGAACGCAAGTGAATTTTCTTCTCGGCAACCATATGCTTCTTCGTTCGAGCAATCGAAGGCCGCTCGAGTTCCCAGACTGTTTTTGTCTGGAACTCCCCAACGAGGGCGTCAAGGATAAGGATAACATTACTCGGGCGTTTGTCGTCGTGATGAACCACGGGAAAACTAATCAGCACGGTCGGCTGGAATATGGCGCCTGTCTGAGACATCGTGATCCATTGGCCTGCCTCGTGGGCGCCCTGGGATTCTGGTTGTTTTACCGCTGGCACGTGAAGAAGGAGTCCTTCCCGAGCTTTTCTCGACGAGAAGATTGGTACGACTTGAAGGTCCTTCGGCGCTCGGTCAAGGAGCCTAAAGGTAAGAAAAAAGAAAAAAAACCCGCCCGTTTTCCGGACCTGACCGGACGCCTGGGATCAAAGAGCTCACATCAACCTAGATAGATGTATTGACCCCCCAGACCGCAAACGATTGGACTCGGCGTTTCTATGAGAAAAGCGGCATCAGGACGACCAAGGCGAGTCATGCCCCGCGAGTCGCAAGCTCTCAGAACGCGGGCATCGCCGGCGTCCATGAAGGCCAGGTCCGCCGCGCTGGCCGCTGGAACAACGGAGACCAAATGAGGGGCTGCTATCTGACCTCTCTGCCTCTGGAGTTCATGAGGGCTGTCGCCGACTTCGATCCTGAATGGCCAGGGTCTTATTTTGTCACCCGAAGCACCGCCAAGCCTCCCAGCCGTCTTCTCGCCCGGGTCTTCCCTGGGCTAGATTACTGGAAGGAGAAGCATGACGCTCCGGAAAGTAGTCTATTAGCCGCAACCGTTCAGCAAGACAAGGCTGCGGGCGCTTTCCTGGAGCTTCTCGGCTGGCTCCGGGAGGTGGTTCTTCAAGACGCTGTCTTCCTGCAGCCTCTGTTCCCGAACCATCCCGTCTTCCGAGATCCTGTCTTCCAGTGTCCGGAATTCGAACAATATGCGGGCCGGCTTCGTGACATCTGCAACCAGGCTCACGAGGATAGCCACCAGACGGCCATTGAGAAGACTATCCCGTCGGTGACGGAGAAGTTACGCTCCATCTCGACCCAGCAGGTCGCCCAAAATGCGCTAAACCAACGGCGACACGAGGAAACAGTGCAGGCCCTCCGGAACTTAGAAAGGAAACTAGACCGGCTGGCGAACACCAGATATACGGTTACCATCAGCCCCGAAGGCAAACACCTGGAACAGAGGGTGGAGCTGCCGCGCGGCAGGCGCGTACACCGGAGACGGCGAAGGTCGTCGCTGTCTCCCTGCTCTTCTCACCCTTCCTCTCCGCTCTCCGCCGCCGCCGCCGCCTTCTCCTCCTCGTCTAAAGGTGAGCACCTCCCCCGGGCCGAAGAGTCGACTGGACAGTCTGTTTCTGCAGAGTCTCCGTCGGACGATTCGGGCATCGCGGTTGTCCGTCTGGAAGATGACGAAACGCCCCACCCCCCGTTTTCGGTTCCCACAGTCCGTCAAGACGGTGATGGAGCTCTGGCGTCTCTGGAGACACGGGCTACCTCCAATGCCGTCCATCCAGAGCCTCGAAGAGCGTTGGGGTGCTCGGTGGCGAGCAAGAGGCGACCGACAATACTTCTCCATCCGTTGTAGGATCTTCGACGAGATCGTACGTCGCTCGCAAGCCCGAAATCAGCCGGAGGAGGTCTCGGGGCGAGAGATGAATCTAGAGAGGGGGAAGACTTCTTTGGATAAGTTTTCCAAGGCTCTGAGGGCACAACGGGACCAGGGCACGGGTTGAACGGGTTGTTTGTCACTTAGTTGCGTTGTGGTGGAAGGCGGGTTACCCCTGAGACACCATAAAGAATTAGTTAGCACATACCAATGCCAGTGTAAAGAGAGAAACGATTCCTGAACCGTGTTCCAGTTAAACTATTCAGTCATTTGATATTCACTGACTGACTGTAGAGCTAGAGAGGTCGCTAAAAAGATATTTTGTTCTCAAAGCAAGTGCCTGGGAAGGATGCCTCGTAAAATGGTGTGCAAAGATCATCCCAGGCCCCGGTTTTGTGTGATATCAAGGGCTGGGCCGTCATCTGCGCTGTCATCGGATGACGCCCCACCAAAAAGAACCTTCAATATCCACTTGGTACTCCTGTCAGCTCCAGTCGAAGTCTGCATCTCGGGATGTGGCGTAGGTTTTCTTGACCGGGAACTGCGCTGGTCAAGGCTTCCCGCGGCATCACGGCCAAAAGTTGCGTGGCAGATCGCAGCTTGTCCACGAGAGAGAGGGTTCCTTTGTTAAATGGACACGGCTAGGTAGCCGCTGACGCCTCCGTACATTGGGGAGCCGACATCTCGCGTGGGAAATCCCAGCCTCTTTCCCGACTGTATATACAGGTCAAGAATTTCTGTCGACAGCAGTTGCGTAGGTCCTGGGTATTGAGACTCGCAAAGATGATACCAAGTGGGCGCTGGTGCAAAACCTAGCAATTCAAGACTTGAACTGCAGGGAAGTCAAAAAATACTAGCAAGGTGCGTATCAAAGGGCACGGCAGAATGGGAAATATCATGTGTTCTTTGCCTCTATACTATGTTCCTGTATAAAGCTGGTTGATGGTCGAATCCACGATATACGCTTCCCAAATTGATTGTTTTTGTTCTTTTTTCTGTTTTTCTTCCTTTTCCTTGTTGTTGAACAGGTGTGTTGTCGGCGAGGCGAAGATGTCGTGCGGTGCAATCGGACGTGAAAGCCACGCCCGCTTAGGCCGGTCCGCGTTCTCTCATCGGCGGTCCTTTCCGCCGCTCCGCCGCTCCGGTCTGCCTTCGCCCACGGCTGTCTTTGGTCGATCCAGATCAAGTGTAATGGGCCAGTGCCGTGTTAAACGCAGGGAACGTCTCGGAGAGCCCCATGAGCGGAAACTCCATTCCCCAGGCTCCCCTTCCAAGCTCCAAGCTGAGTGCCTCCGTGGAACCGTTTCTCATCCAGAGCGCCCCCGTTGAAGGCCAATTCTCTCGCTCCCTCAGACTCTCCCCCAACCTGACAGCCCACGCAACCGGTAACTCAAGGGGTATCCGTCAAACGAAGCCAACGCCCTCCATGACACAGCCAGAGTGAGCCCATGCGCCGCTCACGCCCGGAGATACGGAAGGGAAGGAAACCAAGACGACCACCAAGCACATGTCTCCCCAGGCGGAACATAAAAAAGTCCCGGATATGGGAAGATGCAACCGTCCCTTATCTCCAGATCATGATGATGATACCCTGACCGCCAACCCCCAAATGTCTCGCTAACCCTCCTTCCTCCCACCAAAACCCGACCCATGACTATCATTATCCCAGATGTGCTCCCCTGCTTCTCCGAGAGACCGACTTCCATGTCTTGAGTCCTGAACCATTGCGTTTGAGCGGCCATGATTCGACTCGGAGAGGCATGAGGATGATGATGGAACGATGGAAAGGTAGACAGCAGCAGGAAAGCCGAAGAAGCAGCGTGAAAGGGATTACGACCAAATCGCCATCTACCCGCCAACGACAATGCAACCAACCGGAGTCATTCGCGCGCCCTCGTTCTGCGGTGCCCAGAAAACACCCAAAACACAAAGCCCGCCTCCCGCCAAATGCCACCGTGCTTCAGATGCGTCAGTGCCTGCTTGTTGAAACGGAAAGTCTCATCCCAGTGCTGCCGCCACTGAACGCCCCGAAACCAGAACGATACCGACGAAAAGAGCCAAAAAAAAAAAAAAAAAAAGGAGAGGGCTAGACATGAAGGTCCAGATCCGAACAAAACAAAAAATGCGACGCCCATCTGCCAAGAAGCTATTCGCAGATATACTGGTCAGACCTTTCCCGGCGATTAAGTAATCTGCGGGGGCGCGTCCGGCGCAGGCCCCGAGCCCAGCTTGAGCAGGCGGCGCAGACTATCCTCCATATGCAGCAGCTGGGCGGAGCGGCTGGCGTCCGGGTTTGCCGATGACGACGACGACGGGGTGATGTGTTGGTGCGGCGAAGAAGGCGCCGGAGTAGGCAGCTGCTGCTGAGACGAGCGGCCATTCGGCGGCCCCGCCAAAAACGTCGGACTCGCCGCCAGACCCTCCGGCGGGGGTATAGACAAGAACCGCTTCAGCCGCTCGCTCATGTCGGACGAAACAGGATCCGGCTGCTGCAGCGCCGCGGGCCGCGGCACGGGCTCGGCAGTGGCTGCCGGCTTCTCCCCCCCGGAGGAGGAGGAGCGGGCCGCGGCGCGGATGCGGTCCTGGTACGGCGTGGAAAAGGCCGGGCCCATCGGTATGCCCGGCGTGCCGTCGAGCTCGCTGGTGGGGATGCCCGCCGAGTTTTCGCGCTGGAAGCCGGGCCGGCGGCTGGCCGGGCCAAACAGCCCGCTGGGAAGGGTCTTGGGCTCCGCGGGCGACCGCCTCTGCGCGGGCGGGGAGAAGGGTATGTGGCCCGGAGGCCCCAGGATGTTAGCGGAGCTTGCCCGGCGCGCCCGCTCCTTCTCGGCTCGGTCGGCGCGGAAGAAGATGTCGAGCGGGGAGTCGCGGCGGGTGACATCCGTGGCGAGCAAGCGGTGCTGAGGGGTGGGCGCTTCCGAGTCGGTGGCGGGCGGGGACGGCTCGCGGCTGATGTGCTCGGGATCCCTTACGGAAGGGGAGTCGAGGGCCTTGGCCAGGAAGCTGGGGATCGGGAGGGAAGAGGGCGCGGGGGAGGCGTGGAAGGTTGCGCCGGCAAAGGCGGGTGCGGCCACCGGTTTCGGCGCCGTTGCCTGCGGCGGGGTTGTACGACCCTGCTTTGCCGGCCCTGGCGAGGAAGGTTGCTTTGCCCGCGCCTTATTCGCAGTTCGCGGCTTGGACTTGGCATGGTTGGGCTGGGAGGACGGTGCTGGGCTCTTGGAAGCAGGTTTTTGGGGTGTTGAAGGTGCCCCCAGCTCGATCGGGAAAGTGCCCTCGTTGGGGATGTCGTTCTCTGAGGCGTACATCTTGCGCGCAGGAGAGCCAACAGGCCGCTTTCCACGTCGCCGGGCAGGGGTGCCCTTATGGGATGGCAATTGTTGTAGTTGTTGTTGTTGTTGTTGTTGTTGTTGTTGTTGTTGTTGTTGTTGGTGTTGTTGGTGTTGTGGTTGTTCCATCTCGACGCAGACATGCAGACCGCGGCGGTCTATGGGCGGTGTATCTGTTCGTGAGCGAAGCAAAGGGGCGGTCGGTCGACGTCTGTGTCTGAGTCAGGAAAGAGGAACC
This sequence comes from Chaetomiaceae sp. R4402, assembly GCA_023628555.1. NCBI lineage: Eukaryota > Fungi > Ascomycota > Sordariomycetes > Sordariales > Chaetomiaceae > Chaetomiaceae sp. R4402. The sequence continues at coordinate 558,183 of JAMAKO010000011.1, read as the reverse complement.
ACGGGCGGCGATCGTCACTTGTGGGTAGAACTGACTCTCGGCTGGATCCGGTAACTGTTTGGAGGCAGCCAGGGGAACAGGCTGCGATTGGAGGAATGAAAGGCGCAGTAGGAAGGAGGCGCAGGAGCGGATGCTAAACAGGCGCCTTCGAAAAAAAGAGCAATACCGTCTAGTATTACTGCAGCACTATGAGTGGTATCCCGTGTAGGTAAGGTATGCTTCTGACTTTGCTGCCCTTTCTGCTCTGATCACCTCTGTTTTCGTGTGGACCCATGGTTGACGAGGGAGCGGGGAGACCTTGGCGCAAGCGATCAGTCACTCGAACCCGACAAGGCTGAAAGCGGAGGAGGGTGTTCTCACGGCTGTGGCAACGGTTTTGTTGAATGATCGGCGTTGAGGTTGCAGTTGTGCTTATCTTTGTATCATCTGCGTTATCCATCACACAATTATCACAATGCACGGGGTTATGTTCATATCGCACACTTGCACCTAACGTAAGCTATTGCGGGGCAGTTTGCCAGTGCCCCAGGTCCCAACTCGGGAAGGCTGACCCACGCTCGGCCTTACAGCAGCAAGCAGCAGCCTTAGCCCGGAACATTCTCCCCCACACTCGAGATACAAGACACAACGACCTACCCGTACCAGAACCTTACTCTGCAAGGGCGCTTTCTTTGGAAGCATTTCACGGTCAAAGCGGCAGCCGGTTCTTGGACAGGTTCGTCCTTGATGTCATATACCCAACACCCCGCGCCAGCTTTTCGACCTCTAAAGGCGGAGACTAACCGCCGCTGCCTAGCATCCCAAGGACCCTTGCGGCTGCCCCAACCCGACCGGAGAACCCACTCTCCAGCCGCTTCGCACCGGCTACCTCATCATCCTGACCTCTCCGCTCACCTACAAGATCGCCGTAACCGATATCATGGCTGACGTCGAGATGACCGACGCGCCAACCTCGGCACCCGTGGTCAAGAAGAAGGGCGGTGCCGCGGATGGTGAAGGGAAGGAGGGCAAGAAGCGCTTCGAGGTCAAGAAGGTACGAGGCCGAACTCACCAATCGGCCACGTCCAGGCTTGGACGCTGACAGCGTTTGTAGTGGAATGCCGTCGCGCTCTGGGCGTGGGACATAGTTGTCGACAACTGCGCCATCTGCCGAAACCACATCATGGATCTATGTGAGTGCCCCGATTGCGGCCGCGGGGTTTTGTTCGGCGCTCTGCTGACATTGCGACTTCTCAGGCATCGAGTGTCAGGCGAACCAGGCGTCGGCGACGAGCGAAGAATGCACTGTGGCTTGGGGGATCTGTAACGTAAGGCCCCTTCCCATGAGCTGCCTCCAAATGGCGGCCGCACTTGCTGACACGCGTACAGCACGCATTCCACTTCCACTGCATTTCGAGATGGCTCAAGGCCCGCCAAGTCTGTCCCCTCGACAACAGGGACTGGGAGTTCCAGAAATACGGCAGGTAATCGAGAACGTGTTGGAGAGGCGGCCAGGTCCTTTCCATGGGTATCGTTGTGGCATATGTACTTGGTACTATTGGAACCCGGTATTTCCCACATTCGTCGATAGAGGCGCTTGAGCGGAGAGCTCGAGAGACAACACACATTTTATCATTGCTAGTGTCTTGCTATGGCATCCTGCCATCCCGTGCTGCGCATCCTGTCCGTCCCTGATTTCCACGCCAATCCTCCACCATCCTCATCACCTTAACATCTTTTCATCGATTACTAGATTCGCAGGCGGTGCAGCGCCCCCGACTGGTAGCCACTTCACGGGGTGTCGGTTGAAGAAGGGCCAGGGGGGGACGACGAGGACAAAGAGGGCAGCGGTGCCGGCGAGTCCCACGTAGAGGGCGAGCTTGATGTCTTGCAAGAAGTAGCCGACGAAGAAGGCAGCGGTCTGGCAGGAGATGCGATGGTTAGCCCAGAGTAAATTTCTAACTCCCAACCGCATGCAATCAACTTACCCCCACGAGCGTCAAGGCAACATTGACGAGGAGATCGACAAGCTTCTGGCCCTCAAAGTCCTGGGTATCTGGTCAGCAACTTGCGCGAAGGATATGCGTTCAGAGTGCACCAACAATCTGGCCCTCAAACAGGTCGCGGACCTGGTCCAACAGCTGCTCAGCCATCCTGTGCTCGAAGGTGCTAGGATAACTAACACCGACACGGCCGGTTGATGGTGTTCGATACGTTTCCCGTCGGGCTGCAAGTGGATTCTCCAAACGTGGCTTCACAGCTGACACCCACCCCATGCTGCTCCAACTTGCAAGGGACTGACTGCACTGGCAGGCTTCTGTGAATTTGTGGATCCTTTGACAGCAAGCCAATCAGTTATCCACATGGTTTCCAAGCCCCGGTGAATGCTGTTACCCCGGCTTTCGATGATCCAATCCTTGTCCGGTAGTTAACAGTACGGTACTCCGTACCTGTCCTTGGCTTGGCGCCCACCTTTCGGACAGTTGCGAAGACGAGTTTCGCCTTGATACTATGTAGTCAAAACGGTAAGAGGCTGAGAACCCTCTCGACGTTATAGGGCCTCTTTTCTGCTATTTTTGCCTCGGTCCCGCAAGGAGGATACGAGCCGAAGATGAGCCTGTTTGTTGGCGCCCAGATGCACATGGTCTGGCGCTGCCTTTGCCACTGCTCGCTCCTGGATGACTAACAGAAATGCCGGGGTTAGCCGGTCAAACTTTTACGCTTAGGGCGTCGGTTCGCCTTTGTTCAGCGCCCCCGATGGAAATGCCTCATCCGATCACCAACTCGACCACTGCTACAAATATGGTCCTCTTCCATACGTAAAACCTCAGCGCAGAACTTTTTCTGGCTGCACAACAACTGGTCTTGCAACTCAAGACCAAACTTGCCCTTCCTCGAACGCCGGGTCACTGGGTCAGGAGTAGCGCGATCCACATCCATCGACGAGGACGTCATTAACGCATACCTCGCACCAGATCGTCGCTCACTGCTACCAACAAAATCCCCCAGACTCACGACGTTTCGATACTTCCGATACACCCCGAGTCTTCTCATTTTGCCAATCTGAGCGACAACCCGCTTCGATATTGGGATATTACCGTGCGACTCGTTTCACAATCAACCTCACACGGCACCGACCGCATCCCCTCGTCACGGCAAACCACCAAGTTGGCGGGCCTCATCTGTGAACAAGTCTCCTCTCGTCGTTCACTCCTAGGCCCTTGGTCGGTCTACAGCGGAGTGAACAAGCAGCCGCCGTAATCGGACTTCCGCCCAACCATTTTGTCTGCACTACCGAACCGATTCCGAGCTTTCGCATCTCAACTACCGATCATCCATCTTGGGTGAATCTGTGACCTGAGCCTACCATCACGTTGTCGCGAACACACGGCCGTCGTTGCGGACGGCTACCGGCCGTTCGCTGCCTCCCGCTGGTGAACTAGAGAAGCATTGCTCGCGGCAAATGGATATGCCTGCTGGATAAGTCCGCAGAAGGCGCGCTTGAAAGGGCTCAGTGTTCGATTCTCTGTCCGTCACAAGAGAAATCCAAGAAAGAGCAACCGAGAAGACTCGCTGTTGGATCTTGACCGACCTTTAGACCAGACGTTATTGCAACCATGTCCGACCACGAGGAGTCCGCCGCAGGCTCGGGGTACTCGACACCCGTTCCGGAGCTCGATGACCACCGCAACCACTCGGTTTCGGTCCAGCGACCCGACCGACCTCGCCGGGGAACTTTTGACTCGCTGTATGGAGCACGCATGATGACCGCCGGAAGCACCTCTGGCGAGCCACGAGTCCGTGACTTCGAAGAAGCCGTTGTCGACGAGGAGGCCGGCGAGCATTCGCCGACGCTTCGCCGGGCCCGCCGCCCGACTGTTGAATCGCAGTCCTCCCGCTCGTCCTCGCCGCCGAACTCGGTCAAGGCGTTTGCCGAAGCGCGTCGACAGCGTGGGCTCTCCTTCTCCGAGCCCAAGCCTGAGCGCAAGCCCGAGGACCTCGAGCTGCAGCGGACGGCGTCCATTGTCAGTCGCCAGAGCTACCGCAGCAAGCAGCACACCGTCGCCACCGCCGACACCGCGAGTCTGGCCACCAACAAGTCCGCCGAAGAAGATGTTTGCTTTCCGTTGCAGGACGAGCAGCGCGGCGACCACCTCCACATCGACTTCGACTATCTCGAGAGCTTCATGTCAGCCGAGAGGGAGGCTCGTCAGACGGCCCGTCGTCCCTCGGCCGCCCGCGTGTTCCCTGATCTCCGCCCCGAGTCCGCCCAGGCAGGAGCTCCCCTTCCGATGATAACAGTCGACGGCGACTTCATGGACACGCCCAGTAGCAGCGAGAGCCAGCCCGAGAAGGTTGAGATGCGCGAGCCAGTCGAGCCCACCAAGCCAACGCAGCCGTCCCAGGCGGACAGCCGGGTGAGCTTCTTCTCTTCAACGTGGGAGTCGACTATCCACGCTTCCGATCTCGAAGGCCTGATTTTGCCTGGAGAAGATATCCGTGGGCTCTTCACTTTCCCGAAGGGCGAGACCGACGGCGTTTGGTGGCTCAACATGAACATGCCCTCCGAGGAGGAGGTGCGTGCAATTTGCCGAGCTTTCGGAATCCATCCCTTGACGGTCGAGGACATCACGACGCAAGAGTCCCGCGAGAAGATTGAGCTTTTCCCGTCGTACTACTTCGCGTGTTTCCGATCGTTCTACATTGATATCGACCCGGAGACGCAGGAGCGGGAATTTGTGCCCTTCAACATCTACGTGGTCGTCTTCCGCGAGGGCACGTTGAGCTTCACCTATGCACATAACTCACATGCTCAACACGTGTGGAAGCGCATTGCCATGTTGAAAGACTACGTCTCGCTGAGCAGCGACTGGATCTGCTACGCTTTGATGTAAGAGCAGTTTTCACCGCACATCACTCTATACTCGCAGTGCTAACCAAACTCAGCGACGACATTGTGGATTGCTTTGCCCCCGTCATCAGCCAGCTGGAAGTCGACTCGGACCAGATCGAGGACGAGGTGTTCATCGCGCGGACGGACGACATGGCGCAGTTTCTGCGCAAGATCGGCATTGCGCGCAAGAACACCATGGCGCTGATGCGACTGCTCGGCGGCAAGGCCGACGTCCTGCGGGGCTTCACCAAGCGGTGCAACGAGAACTACAAAGTCACCCCCCGCATGGACATCGGCCTGTACCTCGGCGACATCCAGGACCACGTCGTCACCATGATGAACAACCTCGGCCACTTCGAGAAGATGCTCTCGCGCGCCCACAGCAACTACCTCGCGCAGATTTCCATCGACGGCATCACCCAGGGCACCAGCACCAACAAGGTCCTGAGCAAGATCACGCTGCTGGCCTCCATCATCGTTCCGCTGAACGTGGTCACCGGTCTCTTTGGCATGAACGTCGAGGTCCCCTGGCGTGATCTTGACTCCCTTGTGCCCTTCCTGACCATCCTAAGCAGCCTCGTCGCCTTCACCATTATCTGTTCGTACTTGGCCTACAGGATGAAGATGCTCTGAGTTCTTTGGCGCTTGCTTCGACCTGCTTTCTTTGTGAGCGATGCATGGCGTGAACAACACGAATGTTACGTTGTAAATGGATGGGATAGACAGCGGACGACATCTGGTACCAATGGTGCATGTCAGGGCAGAGTATGTACTTAGGTAGACCATGGTGGTAATGTGTTATCGGGGGCAGGTAGTGGTGGTTTCTTAATCTTATAAATGGATGACCTTACCGCTCCAAAGATCGGCTCTCAGCTCACTGTTTGTGATTCCTCCACGGTCTATTCAAAAACCATATGCCTCTCAGCAAGGGTGCGACGTTGACAGACGCAACAGAGTGGGTCAAGCGTGTCCCAAGAGTACCGGTAGGCTCACCTGTGATTGGACACACACCGAACCGAAGCTCCCAGGTGTGCTCCCGCTCCGCCAAAAAGCTCAACACCACCTAGGTAGCCACCAACTCAACCCCAACGCTCGTTTATACAACCTACCGCGCCCTTGCTGCCACACCCGACATCACTTCTTTACCATCTCGTGAAGCTCGCCAGATTATCATAGCAACATGTCGTCGTCCGCAGAGTACCACATCGACCAGGCGGACCTGGAGAAGCTCAACGACAAGGACAAGGCCGAGCTGCGCCAGTTCTTCACCAACGAGGAGCAACGGACTCGCATCCAGTCCCGTAAGCGCTTCAACTGTCTTCTCTTTTATTGCTAGTCCCGTTCTTCACTGTGCCACGACGTACTAACTCTCCTGGGACGGAAACAGAAACGCACGAGCTCACGGGCATCTGCTGGAAGAAGTGCGTGACGAGCTCGACGATCCGCTCCGGCGCGCTCGACAAGGGCGAGCAGAGCTGCCTGGCCAACTGCGTCGACCGCTTCATGGACGTCAACATCGCGACGCTGAAGCACCTCGCCAGCATGCGCCAGCAATAGTTGAGCCCCTTGCCGCATCACACGCCCAAAAAAAAAAGGATTTTGCATGGTCAGGATTGGGTTTGGGGAGGACGGAGGAAGGGTCAGTTGAGAGAACGAGGGATGGCAAGGTATGCGGATTCATGGCTTCTCTTGGGCCGTGTGTGTGTCCCAGCCCGGTTGAGGTGTCTTACCAGCGGTGGAAGCCGTTGAGTTGGCAACACGGGGAGGTGCATACAGGGTACGATATGTGCCTGCAACAGCAAGGAAGCTACAAAGGTGCGGTGGGAGAGGGTGAAGGCTAGAGTATATACCTGGAGGGAACGGGGCCATACATAATGTACCTTGTACGATATATGGGGCTGATACAGGATGTAGAAGGTCATAGACGAGAACTCAACACATACGCAAATGGTCTACAAGTCGTCAGTCAGCGAGCCCGTCTCACTTGTCACCTGGAATAAGGAGCTCGCTGTCGCCAGCGAGGCAACGCGGAAATCATACGCCCGGAAACGAAGGGTGATGTCAATTCTTTTCATTGCCAAGTCATGTGCCCAAGTCCAGGTATCTGACGCCGATCGAAATGCAACCCGAGTCCCTTCGCAGTGCCGACCCTATTTTTAAATTCCCCAGCCCACAGCCATAACAGTACGTTTAGACAAGGCCGAGCTTGGTGGCGGCGATGTCGAGGGCATCCACATCGGCGGTCAGGCGAGCAAAGGCCTTCTTGGCGCCGTCAGGGCTGGAATACAAGTCAGCAGCTGTCCCGTCGGGTATAGCAGGGTAAGACTCAAGTCAACATACCGGATCAGGGTGTTGATCTTGACGGTGTCGATGTCGTAGAGCTTCTTCAGGGCCAGCTTAATCTGGGCCTTGTTGGCCTTGACGTCGACGATGAAGACGAGGGTGTTCTGCTCCTCGATCTTCTTGAGCGCACCCTCGGTGTTGAGGGGGTGGACGATGATCTTGTGCTCATCGAGGCGGGGCTCGTGAGGGACCGACTTGCGCGGGTACTTGGGCGCGCGCGACAGGACAAGCGTCTTGGGGCGGTGGAAGGTGGTCGAGTTGCGGACCTTGGTCTTCTTGTGGGAGTGCACCTGGAGACGGGGTCAGCATGCGGGTGTGGAAGACAAACGGCAAGAAAGATGCAGCAGCTACTTACACCCTTCAGCGCAGCCTGGGCAGCCTTCTTGGCCTGAGCGCCCTTGCCGGCCTTCGAGGCGCCGCCTGTCGGAGCAAACGGTCGGTCAGTAAAAGCATTCGCCTGAACAAGGGGAGAGACCCGGCTTGTTCAGACTCGCAAAATCTGCTGCTGCTTTGGTGCTTCACCCGGCCGCCGGGCAACGGCGGCCAGGGTGCGCATTTGAGCGACGGCCGAGTTTGTGCGTGTCCGAGTCCATAAGGGTGGCGTTCATGTACCTTTCTTCGAATCCTTGGGAGCCATTGCTGGAGATTGTGTCGGCGCTGGGCGAAGCTGTCGAGTCGGTCGTCGTGGATGAAGGAAAAGATCGCGGATTTTCTTTGGAAAATGTGCCGAAATTGTGTGTGCGGAGCATGTGTGTGGGCTGGTGACTGTGGCTGATGGCTTGGCGGCAGGGTTGAGGTGGCTTTTCTGTCGAAGGCCGATAAGATAAACAGCAACAAGATGTGTTAACGTTAATGATGACTTCCAAAAGCAGATCAAGAGTTGCGCATTTTCACTTCTTCACTCAAAACGTAAGGCTTTGAAACTTCCTACCCGATGGCTTCAAAGAAGCGAGGACCTCTGAAGAGTCTGGCTGCTGGGCGGCCGCCGATTCTGCATCAAACGAAGGCAAAGTCGATCACGCGAAAAGCCACGAAAGCTCTCATCAACAAACACCATCTGCTGCAAAAGAGGAAGCGACAGGCCATCGCCAAGGGCGACACCGCCGAGCAGGCTGATATTGACGCCGAGATTGAAGCGCTGGGGGGTATCGAGAGCTACCAGGAAGCCAGTTTACAGGGTCAGCGACACGACCGGGGAGGCGACAGCTCCCGGGTGCTCATGCAGTGGCTCGAGGCCTGTCTATCTTCACACAAGACGGATTCCGGGCGCCGGCTGCGGATGCTTGAGGTTGGCGCACTCAGCACGCAGAATGCCTGCTCAAAGAGCGGTCATCTCGACATCGAACGGATAGACCTCAACAGCCAGGGAGATGGCATCCTGCAGCAGGATTTCATGGAACGGCCGCTGCCGCGGGACGAGTCGGAGCTGTTCGACATCATCTCGCTCTCGCTGGTGCTTAACTATGTCCCGGAACCGAGAGGTCGGGGGGAGATGCTTCGTCGAACCGCCCAGTTTCTACGCGCATCGGGTCGCTGCGTCGGCGAGCCTCAACTGGCTCCTAACTTTCCCAGCCTCTTCCTTGTCTTGCCGGCGCCATGTGTGACCAACTCTCGGTATCTGGACGAGGAACGGCTGGCCGCCATCATGGCTTCGCTGGGGTATGCGCTGGTGGAGTCCAAGACAACGCAGCGGCTGGTTTACTACCTGTGGAAACGGGAACGGATGAGCAAAGGGAGCGGTGACACGTTTCCAAAAAAGGAGGTCCGCTCGGGGTCAGCCCGTAACAACTTCGCCATCGTCCTGGATTGAGCCTGTCTCAGGAGCGTGCTTCGAGACATTGCCGTCCCGCCACGCTGCTATGGCTTGAGCTGTGCTCAGCTCTTCAAAGTCGAGCGGGCCGCCTCGAGTCGGCATCCCCGATCTGGCCGCACCGGCTTTCGGCAATCCCACTTTGGACCAGACGCACAGCACCCTTGCTGGCCACGGGATCATCTGAGCCTAAACACGGCATCCAGTCCGTCCAATCGCCAGGCTGTCGGGGTTCATTCTCTCATACTGAGGTTTCCAGTGCGCCGGTCGCGGAGGCTCGTCAAGGACAATGCGAGAAGTCTAGACAAGCGAGCAGCACTGGTTCAACCGCATATTCACGGTGGGCTGACTCGTTCTCTCTCGACGTGAGGTCAAGCCGTCGTGGGTGAGAGTTCCCCTGCGCTGTTTTCTGTCTGGTCATCTGGACAAGCCACCGCGCCAAGCGTTGCCGCGAAATGGCGTCGAAAAGAGAGCTCCCCGTTCATCGTATGTATGATGAGGGAAAAACTGATGTGTCTCCAAACACCCAACGTTGGGGGAGGCGCAACAGTCAATGTTCGCTGTCGGAAGGCTGAGGAGCCTTCATTGCCACCAGCTCACTCCTAAGGTTCCGGTCACTCCGCATTTGTGAGCAGGTACGGCCGCCACTCGACTTCCACGGCCCCGCCGCTGCCGTGCCGTGCCATCGCTTCGTGCGGGCCCGTCGCATAAAAGACCAATCCTCCCTTAGCGGTCTCCGGCGCAGCCCAACCTACGAGGTCTAGCTGGCATTGTGAGATCTCCGCCGAAGGGTTACCGTTAATCTTGGCCTAGACACGGAAAATCACCCCAGGTTGCATTTACATTCCGTCAGCTTGGCCGCTACCGAGCGGCTGGGCTGAACTGAATCGATCAGATGATAAAAATGTTGGGGAGGGGGTAACGCCAGCCACGGCGCGAGCTAGCGGTCGCCCAGCCCCATTTCCCCGGACTTTTTGAGGGGCAAAACGCAGCTAACGCGAGCCTTGGCACGTCACGCGGCAGCTAAAAGGGGGATTTGAGAAGACGTCGGCTTATATCCCGGCGGACCACTTTCGCGCGGCATTCCGCGCACAATGGTCGCGTGAGCATAGCCACGTATCAGAATGCTTGGTCGGTTGATAGAAATAACGAGGGGGGGTTTTAGTGACACCCAGACATCAACAAGCGTCCCAAGTGCACGGAGACATTACCAGTACTGAAGAGTTCAATGTCAATGACTAGCTCCATACAGCCGAGGGCGCAACAAACTGTGTAGCGTTAGCGACCGTGGCGTCTGCACTCCAAGTTCGGTTCCATAGCCATGGATCACCGAAAGCTCAGGGGACCCCGTCCAACAACAACACCTGCGGTGCCAACCGTATGCTAGCTGCCGTGCTGCCCTAGGTACTAGATCACAGCCACGCCTCCACCACCATCCACAGCGGAGAGGACCCTCACACCCCCTCCAAGCTGGTAACCACCCTGTGCCTCCCCCTCTCCTCAGGCGCCAGCTCCGCATTGCCCGGCCGCTGCACCACGAAGCTCTGCATGCCCGCCTCCTGCGCCGCCTCCACCTCTTTCACATTATCGCTCAGGAACAACCACTCCTCAGCACTCTGCACCTCCGGATACGCGGCCGCGATGCGCGCGTAGCTGGCCGCCTCCGTCTTGGGGCCCGCGTTGAGCGTGTCCCAGAACCCGCTCAGCAGCGGCGTCAGGTCTGCACCCTTCCCCTCCCCACCACCGCCGCCGTCGTCGTTGTTGTCAGTGGTGGTAGTGTGCCCAAACAGCATCCGCTGCGCGGCCACCGACCCGGACGAGTAGATGACCACGCGCGTGCCGGCGGCGTGCCAGGCGCGGATCTGCGGCGCCACGTCTGGGAAGAGAGGGGCTAGCAGCGCGCCCGAGGCGTACCCTTCGGCCCAGAGGTGGCCCTGCAGAGACTTCAGATAGCCGATCTTCACGTCGCGGCACATCAGGTCGCGCACGTGCGCGGTGAGGGCGGATGGTGTGGCGGCGTGCTCTGCGGGGAAGGCATTGCGGTAGGGGGCGAAGCTGGGCGAGTCCCAGGATGTGGCTAGGGTTGAGGGCAGGGCCGCGAGGGCGTACGGGAACTAGGTACCGCAGTATGGTCAGGTAAGGTGGTTGGTTAGGCTTGGGCTGGGTACTGGAATTGGGGTTTGCTTGGCTCGTGTTCTCTGAAAGGGGGGGTGCCCTGCCATAGCGGATGGGGTGGAAAAAGGGGTTGGGATTGGCAGGCCAACGGCTTCGTTGCTGTGGCTGGTGTGTGACCGCTGGGGTATTCTTGGTTGTGCGCAAAGTGGGAGAGTGGGTTGAAGCGGGAAAGGATGGTATCACACCGCCGCAGTGAAACCTTCAGAGCGCGGGAGGGCAAGGTGCTGGCCACTGAGGAGCAGCAGGAAGCGTGTAGGTGGGAGGGGCAGATCGGGCGATGAGTGGTTCGTTGGGGTGTGATGAGAGGAGAACGGTCGGGCCATCGCCACAGTGCCGAGAAACCATGCCGCGAGCCCGCAGGATGCCGTGGCACCGGACATGAAGAGTTGTGAAAGCTGCTGTTGCACCTACGAGGACATCCTTGACGAATGAGATGGGACACACGGTGCCCTCTGTGGGTGAAGACGGACTGTGTCAGCCAATTGGTGTTCTGCCCGTGAGGGATTAACAACGGGAATAGAAGACAGGAAAGGATACATAGCACAACACAGCACAACACAACACAACACACACAACAGAACAGGCCTCAGACAGAGAAAGCAGACATGGAGCATACCGATGTCGAGGAGTACTGCGCGAGGTGTTGCAGCAGCCATGGGATGGGCCCGAGACAGGGGGTGAGTTGTCCGATTTAGTGTGGGAACCTGGAACCCGGCTCGGTGGGTGACGGACGACGGAGAGGGCGGTCTGCCCCGGACGGGCAAGCGGGCCAACAGACCAAAGTGACCGCCGGAGATTGAGGCCAGCGAACAAAGGACTGCTGCCGGAGCCGACAAGGCGGTGAAGATGAAGTCGTCGTGATGAAAGTAACCACGTTGTCGATGTTGCTCCCCGAGTGGATCGAGAGAAGCAGCTGAAAAAAAATATTCGTCCGAAATTTTCTGCCGCCCCGAGTTCAACCCGCCGTCTCCTGCATGATCACGCACTCCGAAGAATTGGGACGAAGTAGCATCGAGCGATGCGCCGGGCTCATCGTCCTGCAGCTGTCCACACACACACTTCCGGGGTTGGGGTTGGAACGTCTCCTGAGATGAACAGCGACGGGAACTGCCTCAAGATGAGAAAGGCGGTCAACAGACGCGATCCTCTGGACTGCACAGCGCGCTCTTTCTTGCGACGTTCAAATCTCCCATCCGCACCCACCGCTTCAGACCTACATGAAAGCTGCATGCTCGCTACGTAGCGCGTGTGGGTTTTGTGGAGGGATGCAGGAGAGCTAACACGGAAGAGATGCATCGCCCCGTCGATGCGTCGATAGCGCCCGCACCCGTCCATCTCGTCCCAGCCTCGGACTTGGACTCTCGCATGACGACGGAGACGGAGACGGAAGGCGGACGAGACGGAGCCGTCCACGGCGTCTATCTGTTGAACACGGCAGCGTGCAAAATGAACGGACCTCTTCGCCTTGCCCACTAATCCCGGGTCAACCAAGGGCTGCAGCTTCCCGAGCAGCGGGATCAACGTCTGTGCTGGACAGGCAGAATCCGGGCGCCATTCCCTTGCAGCGGCAAAATAGCGCTTGGTTCATGCGGAAACAAACGGCGAGCTCGAAGACAATCGCAGTTCGCGGGCATCACCAAACCAACGGGCGGCAGTCCACCTGTGGCTCCTCGAGTTCGTCCACCTGCTACTGCTGCATGTCTCACATCACATGTCGAGTTGAGAGACATGGGCGCAAAGCACTACAGGAATGATGGATGCGGTTTGCGGATAGGTGATTGGCCTGGTAAACACCCGTTCGTCACGGCAGCAACGAGAGCAGCTGATCTGCCACCGCCGCCCGCGATCCGCAAAAGGGAGAAAGGAGGGGGACCCCGCGTCATCTCCCCATCTTTTCCCAGCCGTTGCTCGAGACAACTACCGAACTGGTGATCCGCAATGTGGCAGCGGACGGTTGGGGTTTGTTGGGAGGTTGTGTCTTGGATCCAAACAGCGAGAGAGAGGCAACCCATCAACCGCAAACACAGGATCCCCTCGTCGGATGAAGCGCCCCGTTCATGCGTGCCGTCGAGAGAGGGAGATCGACACGTACACGCGATACGGGATACAGTGTCCGACGGAGGCCACTGCGGATTCCAGGCGCTGTACCAGGTATGAGGCGCGCACCAAAGCACTGGGTCCGTCGCAGAAGGTAAACAATTCAAAACACAAGCGGCACACAAATTAACCTTCGACGTCAGTTGTCATTTGGGGTCCGGCGCTCGTGCTGATCATTTCATTCGTGCTGCTGCTGCTGCTGCTGCTGCCGTGAGTCGAGACGAGAGCGCGAATGCAAAATGCTGCAGTGCCCTGCGACAGCAACCCACCGCCTCAGCTTTGCTGGGAACCAACCTGCTGCTCCCTCCTGCTCGGCTAACGTGGGCTAGCTGCAGGTTCGCGTGGTATCGCCGGCAGCATAATGGTGGTGGGCTGGTCGCGGACGCGTGTGGTTTGTTGGCGCGCGAAAAAGGCCCACACCACTCTTCGGATGCACCCATTTAACCAGCGCTTGACCGCTCGAAGATCAATGGACGATGCTACCCCGAAAGGGAACGCTGCTGCATCATCGCCCATTTCTACGACGCGACTAAAACCTTGGTAAACAGTTATAGAGCCAATTAACAAAACCCGGCATTCGTTTCAATCCGCGCAGATTGGTCGATTGAAGACGGAGTGTGGGTGGTATTCGCGCCCACACCACCACCACTGTTTATCCCACTTGCTCGAGTCCCTTTATCTCATGTACATTACATACAGCGCGAACTGGCCAAACCCCGCTGTGGGCGGTTTCAACTTGCCCGGCCGAAACATGCTCTGCACACGCTGTCGGTCGCTCACCCGGGGCCAGTTGTGGCCTGAGGCCGCCCTCCAGGTTGTCACTCTGTCCGTTCAGTCTTCCCTAACCTCAACGGGTTGTTGGGCGGACGGAACCCCATGTGGTCACACGACGTCACTAAACAAAGAATGTTGGCTTTGCCCGCGTCGCCCGATCCCGCGGACCATGAGGGCAGAACTGGCAGGCGAATCCCCGCGGCGCGCGGTGTCGGTCACTCGCTCCCAGCATTCAAGGAGAACTGGACTCTTTCGGCAGTTGTGGCTAGATATCCAACCATTATCAGTTTCTTGCTCACGATGATTGATCCGCCGGTCAATGGTCGAGGACAGCCACGGCCATCCCCGGAGAGACATCGGATCTTCGTCGGGGATCGCGGCGTGACCGCTGCGTATCATGCCCAACTGATTATCTTATCCAACGTTGCCCGTTGTATCAAATCGGCGAAGATCGGACACACCCGTCTGTCCGCAGCAACGATAGTGTACAGTACTCATCATCGCGAACTCGGACGGGTGATGATGATGGATGCAACCCTGCAATTAACTGTGAGGTTGTTCGTACGGACGGAGTCCAGTGTCGCGTTATCGCACCATTATCGTCCGTTTTTGGCACTTCCCATGATCGCCGCCCCTTTTTCGACGAGTGTGGGGAGAGCCGGCCGTGCGCCTCCAATTGAAGGCATTCAACTCGGCTGGCCGTTGTGCTTGTGGAACCCGCTTTAAAACAGGAGGGCCGCTCCCGCTCCACGGTAGCGTGATTGCAGGCACTTGGTGTGCGATGGGAAAGCTCTGGGAACGGGGAGTGCCGGGAGACCTTACACAATCGGACGGAAGACGATGGTGTGTGTACATAGTACTTTTGCTGTGTAAGAACTGTTGGGCGACGAGTCGCTGGCCGCTGCTATTTTCTGCGGTGTCAAGTCGATGAAGCGATTGGAACCGCGTTGCTCGCGCCGCAGCGCACGGTGCAGCGATTAGTTATCGCGCTCTGTAATGGCAGGGCCCGATGCAGCGCGAAAGGGGTGCATGCCGCGCCGCGCCAATGACGGTCATGGGACGGTCGACAGCTCCCCAAGTGAAACAGAAAGCGCTGGAAGGACGCCGCTGAACAAAGCTGGGCGATGGCGATATCTCCTGATGCCTGAGGCTTTGAATTCTAATGGAACAAGGACCCTGAATGGAAGTTCCGAGTCGGCTTCTTCGAGACCTCCGTCCCCGCGCAATCTCACGCAACGGTTTTGCTCATCAACAGGTGTCCGACTCGTACGAGATCATGTGCTGGGACATTGCCAATTCGCCGTCGTGGAGTCGTCGGGAATTGGGCGGGTCGCGAACGTGGCCTTACGAGAGCGTCCCAAGGCGCGACAGAGACGACCCCAGCGAGCAAGCGCGAGCACCGGCAATGGACCGCTGCTTGCACGCGCGTCGACTCTGCGTGATGCAGCGGTACCTGACTCTAAAGTTACCCGCTGTGGTTGGATCGCGGCCGAGGTACAGCTGCAAGGGAGACGAGCGGTGTAGCTGCTAAACCAGGCAGAACGACTATCGTGGCCGAGGCTCCACTCGTGCACTCGAGATTGGCAGCGAAAGGCGAATGCGGCTAGTCCGGAGATGGAATGCTACTACCGCCGAAAGCGGCTAGCATAACTGAAGCGCCTGCAGAACCAGGCCAAGCGGTGTGCTGCCGTTCTGTGGCAGCTTTCGATGGCCCCAATTCGTCATCCGCCACCCCAGTGCAATGCGGGCCCACACACACTACAGTGCGGTGACGGTGGCCTGTACGGTGGTTGTCGCCGGGTGGACCGGCCAGCTGCCCAGTGCCCGCCCGTCCGTTCTTGACGCGTCGATCAGCATGCCGCTGGCCACCATTGGCCACCACCCTTGTCTCGCCTTCGTGGCAGGCACGAGGGATTGCAGGCTCGGCCAAGGCGATTCCCCTTTGATCGTGTCGGGCGCTCAGCCCACTGTTGATGACAGCCCCCCGGCCACTGTTGTCACAGCGTTTCTGGTCCCTTCCACCCTCTGCCTGCGTCTTCTACCAGCGCCCCCCCCGACCCCGAAACTCAGACCCCAGAACTGCTTCTGCACCGTCACCTCTTTCCGTCCTCTCCCACCCTCCACCGCCTCCATCTCCAACCTGCCACCACCTTCGCCCGTCAGTCGTATTACTCTGCACGCCTTTGCTTTCGCAGTCGCTGCCATTCCATTCACGGCACATACTCATCATCGTCTTGCACGAATCCGCGCAAACGAATTCGCGACTAGCACTGCACTGCGCTGCTGAGGACTCTCTCTCACTGGTTCCGAGCTGCCGAGCACACGCCCACTGCCAACTGCTGCCTGCATCACCAGCTCGGCCCACCACACTGCGCCTTCGTCTCCACACGACAGAAGGCGACCAGCTCAGCCAAAACCATATACATACGACTACAACACTTCCGGGGCGTCTAGCAATCGAGTCCATCCGAATTCTTGTGAGCTACGCAAAATTCGCAGCACCCTCGACATTCCGTCCGTCCCTCGCCGCGTGGCACCTCCAGTGCTGCTGATCACCCGGTCGTCCCACCTGTGCCCGAATCCCGCCAGCCCGAACCACCGTCAGCTCCCGATCAGTCTCCACCGACTGTGAATCACACGCCTCGTCTTGTCGAACAAGGGGGTCGAAGAGTCATCTCTTCGTCCGCCTGTTCCCCAAGAACCCTTCACATCCCGCATGTTTTCAGAGACGATTCGCCAGGTGTTTCAATAGCCGCAACCTACCCTTCCGGTTCGCTGTCTGCTGCCACCTGGTCCCCACCCACCCTCGTCCGTCCCTCGTACCTTCTCGTCGTCGTGCCCCTTGACGACAGCTGCGCCCGCCCCCCGCCCAGCTTCAGCGACGACATCCGTTGGCCAGCTACAGCCGCCTGCTCGTGCTCGTACCTGACCGGCATTGGAAGTCGCTCAATCAGTTCAAGGTTGCCGGCGATACCGCTTACGGCATCCACCCCCTGAGTCGGCCGTTCGACTCAGAGACCTCACAACAAACCGAAACCATTCACTCACTACTCGCACCGATGTTATAACGACCATTCCCTTTGTTTTTTGTTTGTTTCCTGGGACCGCCAGTCCGATCCTCTTACGACCTTCTCGACTACCTTCTTACCCTGTGTTGTTCGACTGTCAGAAATACCCTCCCATGAGACTCGGATATTGAAACGACTGGGAGCTGGCCTGTGTTTTGCTTTCCTCGGCGGTTTCGCGCTGTTGTACATCCTTTCTCTCCTCTTGTTCGTTTTCGCCCGCCTAACCCTGACGACTTGCTCGCTCGGTCCCGCTTCGCCCAATCGGCCGCTTCCACCGTTGTACAAATCGGAAACAGTTTGTCTCGATAAGGCTACACTCGATCGGCATAGACCGGCTCTGGGGAGAAAAGGCAAAAGCTCGTTCTGCTACTGTATCACCGCTTCTCGACTCCGTACCACGACTCGCCTATACCTAATTCGTTCGCCATGGAATGCCTTCGCGACAGCTTTCACGATGGCGTCATCCTTGGTGGTCGCTATCAGACAATCTCCCCGCTCAACCACGGCTCCTTCGGCATGGTCTTCATGGCCAGGGACACCAGGACCGGTCAGACGGTTGCCATCAAGTGCTTGACGAAGAAGACGGCTTGCCCCGATGCCAACTTCGACTTCGCCATTGATGACAAGTCGGAAGAGCTTGTGCTGCACAGCCAGCTCGGCTCGCACCCGAATATCGTCAACCTCGTCGACTCCTTCGAGACCGATGCCCACGTCTTCCTGGTGCTCGAGTTCTGCCCGCGCGGCGACTTGTACGAGGCGATCCGGATCGGCCACGGCCCGCTGGAGACGGAGCACGTGAGGCGCTTCATGTTGGAGCTGGTGGATGCTGTTGCGTACAGTCACTCCAAGGGCATCTACCACCGCGACATCAAGCCCGAGAACATCTTCTTGACCCAGTCCGGGTCCATGAAGCTGGGTGACTTTGGGCTTGCGACGTCCGAGAAGTGGTCCTACGAGACGACGGTGGGCAGCGATCGGTACATGTCACCTGAGCAGTTCGACTCGGCCGGCGCCGGGTACGCACCCGCGCAGGCCGATGTCTGGGCCATCGGCGTGTGCCTCCTCAACATCCTGTTCTCCCGGAACCCCTTCACGACGCCGACCGAGGCGGATCCCTTGTTCCTGGACTTCTCCCGTGACAAGCAGTCGCTGTTCGACGTGTTCCCGTCCATGTCGCAGGACACGTTTGAGGTCATCGTGCAGTGCATGAACTTGGACCCGAGCAAGCGCTCCCTGGCCGGAGCCCGCGAGGCTTTGCTGCGTGTTGTCAGCTTCACCACCCTCGACGAGGCGCTCGACGACTTCTGCTCCACCGACCGTCGCGTCGTGGCCAACTCCAACCGCGAGCCCCTCCGCACCCCGTCCATCCAGAGTCCGCAGGTCGACAATGGCGCCTTCCCGTGGGCTAAGGCTCTGCAGGCGACGCCCGCTAAGCCCATCCGCCAGCTCAGTGTCATCCCGGACGAGGAGGTCTACGACGAGGACTTGTTCTCCAAGTCGGGTGAGACCTTGGACTGGATGTCGGGTGCGGCGCACACGCCCTCGCTTTCTTCGTTCATGGACTCGAGCCTTGGTGCCTCGATGCAGTCCTTCGGCGTGCCCAAGAGCTTCCGGCCGATCTTGCCCGCCAAGGCCGCCGCGAAGCTTGCCCCGATGGCTGGCTCCCTGCCCATCAACATGTCCAAGCCGCGGCATCAACCCGCCATGTCCCTGGTCTTCGGACGCAAGGATGCGGTGTCTAAGAGCTGGAGCGATCTGTGGGACGAGGAATTTGAGGAGGAAGAGGAGCACACCAAGCAGCTGCAGGCACTGAAGGAGATGAACTCGAGGACCTGGAGCCACGAGAGCATTGCGGCGCTGTCCACGGCTGTCGACAATGACGACACCCCCCGCCAGGGTCTGTCGCCCGCGACGAAGTCGGCCACCCTCGCCACCGACGAGAACAAGATTCCTTCCATCGACGAAGCGTTCCAGCTCACCGTCGATGAGGATGCCGAGGCCGATGGCCTGTTCTTCTACGAGGCCCCTCCGGCCAAGGAGGACCTTCAGCTCCCGCGGCCGTCTCCGTCGTCGAGGCGCAACGACATTGACAAGTGGGCTGCGCTAGGCGAGCGTCGTCGTGCCTTCGCTGGAAGCTCACCCGTCAAGGTCCCCGATTACCCCCTGCGAACGCGCCGGCAGATTGGGAACGCGCTGCCCTTCAGCTCCCCGGTCAAGGGCCACAGCACCATCGAGCTGCACACTGACTCCCCTCATTCTTCTTCCGCTGTCTCTTCAGGAAACCACTCCCCTCAGCATCATCAACAACAGCATCACCCCCAGGGCAGGTGGGGCAGCCGGGGCGACCGCGCCAAGGAATGCCCGCGGAACAACAACGGCAACGGCAGCAACAAGGGCCGCGACCGAGATTGGAATTGGAACTTTGACTGGCGCAAGGAAAAGCGCAGCGCGTTTGGCTATCTCGAGTGGGTTGGTAACTGGCAAGCGGCCCGCTCCTAAGGGAGCGCGGATGGTTCTCGGGCTTGCCGGTTTTTACCACTTGTGGTTGGGCCCGTCACCGCCATCTTTTCATCTCATCTCTGCACTCTCTCCCTTTTTCTTTCCCTCTCTATTCACCATCATCCGCTCCGTCGATCGAAACCACAACTTCTTTCTTTTCCCTTCCGCTTCTTGGATGTCTGAGGTGCTGACCCTGCTGGTGCTTGTCTTCTCTTGTCGGTTGCTGTCCTGTGGAATGTCGGGTTCTGTTCAAACCAAGTCTGGATTCGTGGGATCGAGCTGTGACACTCATACTACTAAAGGCATATCTTGGGGGGCCTTGTCCCTCACTCACTCACTCACCCTTTCCTTTCTTTTTACCTCTCATCTGCTCTTCTATAAGCATAGCATGGTTTAGAACGAAACGACACAAACATATGGGCATGGGGTTCTGGCGCGATGGGAGCTTGGGCATTGGGATTTTGTTATTTGTTTGTTGTTGGACACTGAACAAATTGGGACTGGGTTGGATCTCACTACTCCTGTTGGGGTTTTCTCTACTTATCATCACATATCCGGGGGTGGGGACAAGCAGGCGAGCACAGCACAGCACAGCACAGCAGCATTGTGGGCGAAGAACAGCAGGGTCAGCATTTTCTGGTTTATCTCTTTTACTCGTCACTTACACCTCTTTACGCACGCACACACACATACATACATGTATTCGATCGATCGACGGGGTTGGGACACACGGGGAGTGGTTGTTTGGACACCTTCCCCTGTGTGGCGATGGTATGAGAGAGGGAAAGAGAAGGGTAGAGTTTGGGGATGAGTGGGCGTGACGGCGCTTTCAACTCGCTTTCTGTGTATTAGATAGTTGTCTCAAGGGAGATCAAGTCTAGAATACCAGAAGTTACCCGCTTGAGAATCATGGACTCTTTGAATTCAAAAATGTGACACATGATGTAATGTGGGAAGGGAGAGTTGGCCGTGCTTGGACACTCGAAAGGGTGATGCTGGTTTGTTCTGTATCGGGTCTCGGCTCGGATATGGGATACGGATCGCGGGTCGATGTTGATCTGAGACGGTTGGTGGTCGCGGGTGGTGCAAGCCACTGGCGGCTGTTGTGCGAGGCCACATACACACGGCAGCGCTAATGGGTTCCTGGTTGTGTCTGGTCAGATGCAACCCGAAAGTCGAATCGACGCCTCCGGTGCAACAGTCCGTCATCCCGCGCCAGGTCCTCCGTTGATGGGCGCTGGGCTTGCTATCGATCGGTGTTGGTGCTGGACGTGTTCTCTGAATGGGCACTGGCAGCAGCCACGTAGACAGCGGCAAGACCACTGGTGAGGGGATTCTGTATATGCCGCACGTAGCGTGCGATCTGTGTTGCTGGTGTCGTGGTTTCGAGTGTATGGCCGCCGTTTCCTTCGCTTGGCTGCTCCGTGTCTTCCCCCCTGCGGCTGCGCAGGTAAGTTGATAGTACACGCCGTGTTTACCGTCATACGTAGCCGCCATCGGTTTCGGAGGCCCATGTCCAATGGATTGACCTCCAGTCTCTGATGACGCAGACAAACACCCCGTTTGTGGTGCAACAAATCCCACCGTTGCAACGATGTGAGACCCCCCCTGTCCTCCTATCCCGCGGTGACACATCGGCTTGCAGTGTAAACAAACCCCCACTCGGGTTCCAGAACGCACAGTAGTACAGGAAGACGATGTCAGGGCTTGGACGGTTCGTTCACTGTGTGTTGGCTGAAACGGTCAGGCACAAGGCTCGATTCTGGCCAACCGTGCTGTAATCTCTTTTCTTGCAGGTCGAGAACCGAACATGCATCCATGTCTTCTAACTCAACGGGTCGAACTGTATTAGGATTATCCACGAACCATACTTCCAGAAGCAGTGCCTCGCCGTATGCTATTGGTATGTGTACAGGGTAATGCATGCAGGACGCCCGAGCCATGACAGCAAATCCAAGTGCAGTATGCAAGCCGTAAACGCCAAATCGTGAGTGTACAAGCAGAGAACCTCCTCGCCACCGTATGCTCCCTCCAGGTTTGCTCCGGGTATGCGTTCCTCCCGTCCGCGCCGCTCCAGAATCACGCCCAGCCTAGTGAGTCATACTTCAGGGGCAATCGTCCTACCGCAACGACGGCGCCGTCGGTTCAGCACCAATCAAGCTCTTGGGCAGGAAGGCCCAGACAGTGCCGATGACCGACAGGACGAAAGAGAGCACCATAACAAACGAAGCTAAAAACTTCTCCCGAGTGGAAATTTCGTGACCAAACAACTTGAGGTAGAACGCCAGGGGAAGCCTAAGGCGCTCTTCGTCAGCTCACTTGTCCGCCAAAAGGACCTGCAGCATCAGGCACGGAGCGGCGAGTCCGGGAGGTTACTTACGTGACACAGATAGTAAAGCACAGCGCGCTGCCCATAAACGCCATGATGGTATCAAACGCCGGAAACAGACACGCCATGACCAAAAAGAGAGCAATCACGCCGACCCGGACCACAATCTTCAGCGCGCCGCGCACCGACATGTCCAAGCCCAGCATCCCAGCAGTCGGGGCCGCGACGCTCTGCGTGTGCAGGCCGAGCAGGACCTCTGCGGTAGCCACGATGGGCCGGGCGTTGAGCGGGATCTTGGTGAGCGGTATGATGGCGACGCCGGCGCAGACGAGCGCCGTCAGCGCGCGCGGGTAGCGGCTCTCCAGCAGGATGTTGGACGTGACCTCGTCGCGGACGGCGTCGCCGAACATGAGCAGGCCAGCGATGGCTGTTGTCGCGTCGAGGAGGTACTGCGTTGGCGGTGGGTTAGATGCTGACATCATGAGGGAAGGGTGAGGGCGGATATTGGCTGGGAAAGAAGAAGTCCGCGAGGGTGGCATGGGAGTGAAGAATAGAGGGGCAGGGTGATACGTACGGTAAAGGAAAAGGTGATCTTCAGCGCTTGCTTGTACTTGTAAGGGTGGCGCATGTCGCGGTAGATCTGGGCGAGGTAAGTATCCGGAGACTCATTCAGGGAAAAGAGTGACCATTTGAGCCGCTGAACTTACGTTGGGAAAGACGCTGTGGCCGCCCCTAGAACACGTTGAGTAAGTACGTGTCGAGAAAGAGGCATAGGGCCGCAACTTACCAGGGAGACATGAGCAAGCCGAATGACAGCGGCAGTGTCAGCCAGTTCGCAGGAAACAGGTACGTCTTGGCCGGCTCAATGAGAGATCCAGGAGAAGTTGGTACAATCAACCCGTCAAGGATAAGAATGAGGACGACTGGATTTCCATGGTCAGCCTCCACCTACAACGGCTGCGACTCGTTGTTTATACCTACTCATCAGGCACGAAAAGATACCGATAATACTGGTGAAGCTCAGCAAGCGCAGCGGAAGGAAATTCAGCGGCACCAAAATCAGCGCGCAAACGATCTTCCACCCCGTCACAGAGAGAAAACCAGGAAACAGTAGGTCGAGCGAGTCGGCGAAGAGCACGATGAGCGCCACGCAGGCGGCAAGCAGCTCAAGCGTGAACAGCACGCTCGTCGCGATCCGGGCGTTGCGGCCAAACGAGATGAAGGCGAGGTCAGAGAAGGTGATGAGGCTCGGATCCAGGTCCATGCACTTCGCCAGCAGCCGGGCCGTCCAGGCAGTCACGGCGGCGCAGAGGAACAGCGCAGTCATGCCGCAGATCCAGCCAGCGTACTTGATGCCCATCGGCAGGCTGAGAAGGCCGACCCCAATGAGGACGCTGTGCACACCAAACAGTCAGCCATTACCACCCCCAAAAATACAAACTCAATCATTCCCGTGAACTAAGACTCACTTGGTCGAGTTAAACACAGTCTGAGGCAGCGTCGACTGCCCCTCGACCGCCAAAACAATCTTCCCATCCTGCTCGACCTCCTTGACCAAGATCGGCGGCAGCTCGCCGTCGGGCACGTTGCCGCCGCCCCCGACAGCACCCGCGGCGTCCTGTTGCTGGCGCCACAGCGCGGCGGCCTGCGCCATGGACGCGCGGTCGACGTCGGACCGGATCGTGCCGTAGTCCAGCCCGGACCCGTAGCTGCCCACGAGCGACGGCGTGGCCAGGTGCGGCGGGATCGCAAAGATCGACCCGCCGCCGCTCATGTGGCTGCCCACGCGGAAGGCTGGCTCGCCGCTGCCGCTGCCATCGAAGGGCTTCTGCTCGCGCGAGTCGTCGTGATTGGAGGGGTGGTAGACGGAGTCGCGATGGCTGGCTTCGGGCTCGGGGCTGCCCGTGCGGGGTGAGGCCGCTGCTGGTTCGGTGGTGCCGGCTGGGTGGAGGGCGGCTTCGAGGTGGCGGCGCAGGAGCGAAGGTGAATCGCCTGCCTCGACGTCACGGCGCCCGCGTTGAGAGGAGGGCGTGACGTCGCCGGATTCGGGAGCCGCTGCGATCGGGGCTTGGTCCGGGGCGAACACGAAAGAGGGGCGCTGCGGGATGACCTCGGGAAAACCGGCGGCGCGTTGCCAGCTGCGGGTGAAGGAGCGGATGCTGTTGACGCCGCCGATGTCTGTCAGGGCGGTGAGGCGGTTGGTGATGGAGGATCTGTGGGGGAGGTCAGCATATCGGTAGATTTGTGTGAAGAAGCTCCAAAGGGCGACCTACCGCCTCCGCCTCAGCTGCGGCCATTCGCCATCGTCGCGGTTGGAGTCCACGCTGCGGCCTAGCAGAGACTCGTTCTCGAACTGGACGCTCCGATTCCCGAACGACGAGACACTGCCGGTCCGGGAGCCGCCCCCGCGGTCATACTGGTCCCAGTTGGTCGGGTTTCTCGACGCCATTGGCGAGAAGGAGATGAATAGTGAGTGAAGCACGGTTCGGGTAGAACAGAGTCGGATCCTAGGGTAATAACAATGCCGTAGGTTCGCGGGGCATCGCGGGGCAGCGCGTGGTCTGTCACCGACGCGGTCGAGAGGCAGGGAAATACTGGCGACGGAGGGACGGCAGGTGGAGCTTGTGGAGTGTGTTGGAGCTGGATGGCACAAGATAGGTGAGCGAGACCACCGCAGCAAGGACACTTGCCGGTCTAGTTGATGCTAGGGTGGTGGGTTATATAGTCTTATTTGGCGCTGCCTGAGATTTGCCATGCATGTGATGAAAACTCTACCTAGCGACAAGACACATGGTGGGTGGAGGACGAAGCTCTCCGAAAAACTCGAGGAATAACAAGACATTGTCGTCATGGCCTGCGGGACCCGGCATGTGCAAGCACAAGCAGAAGCCAAAGCCAACCGAGTGCACTGCAACGTTAGAACGTTAACTAGCGCCGACTGCGGATCTGCGTCAAGGTCCATGTCTGGCGGCAGATCAGATGCTCTGCACCCCAAGCGGCTTGGAACTCGCCTGCCCCTTTGGAAACAGCTGAACAAGATGCCGCCACATCGAGCTGCTTTTATCGGAGGTCCTGCCGCGCTGCTGCCTGGGCCAGGAAGCAGGGTGTGTTGCCAGAAGTTTCTTATCGCAGGCCCGGCAGGTCAGCAGGTCATCAATTGCATCCTCAAGTGATCAGATGCGGTGTGGTTATTGGCCAATGCGTTCACTATGGGCAACCCCGCTCTCGCCTTCCATGTCGACATGACATCCAGACACTGGCACCCTCATTCCAGGTTTGCAGATCAGAGAGACCTGTAGAGAGGTAGTGTAGCTAGGTAGATAATTGGCACCGTGTGTTTTCCGTTGCGTGGGAGCCAGACCCCTAGACCACGCCGACTTACACTAGGTGCCTGTACGGATACACTGCTGTACAGCGTTCGCAAGATACAACAGCACACCCTGCACCGACTGTGGAGCCGTTGGAAGTCGCACGCGACAGGGCCAAAAGCGGTGGAGGTCGGCAGAATATTGCTGAGGCCCAGAATTTTGATTCTGTCCCGCCTGCGCTTATGTACACTGCGCTGCATCCCCAACAGTCGGCTCCCTCTGCACGGGACCGCAATTTCACTCGTTTGCGATTTCGACGCCATGTGGAGGACAGCTCGCGAGTCGGTGTGTCTGCTATGCCGCTCGGCAGCTGCGGCCCGGAGCGTGTTGGTTGAGGCCACGCAGCCATGGACGTCGACGACGACGACAACAACAATTCGCGGCAGCCACCGCTCGTTCGCGACCCGCCGAGAGCGAGAGCGCCCGTCGCGCATGGTTCTGTCCGACCGCGTTGCCCGCGGACCACGGGCCGACGCCCCCCGCAGGCCTCGCGACAAGCCCGAGGGCCCTTGGACAGGCACGAACCGCACCGTTGCCAACGTCGACCCTTCCCGCCGCCGAGGGCCACCGCCGCCCGGCTCTGCTTCGCCCACTGATGGCCACGACAGGGACACCAGGGCACGGGACGGATTCAGGGACAGGAGAAGGCCCTCGGGTGACAGAGACGACAGCCGGTTCAAGGCGCTCAAGATGCAGCGTGCCCTGGCGACCATCCCTTACCACGAGCGCGTTCAGGTCAAGGCGCGCATCTCCGACGTTGAGTCCTTTGACCAGTTCAACCTGCTGCCACAGGTACGGGACGGCGTGCTGAATGACGTGCTGAAGGGCATGATCGATGTCAAGCCGACGCCCGTTCAGAGGCTTGCCATTCCGGCGCTGCTCGGCCTACCAGTCGGACGGCTCAGGCCCGCTTCGTCCCGGGCTGAAAAGCCCGAGCCAGCGAGAAAAGAGTTTCTTTTGGCTGCCGAGACCGGGTCCGGCAAGACGCTGGCGTACTTGCTGCCCATCATGCACGCCCTCAAGGTGGCCGAGGCCGACGACGTAGCGGTGAAGGCATACAACGAGCGGCTAGAGGCTGAGAAGCAGCACCGCGGCGGCACCCCGGTGTCCGAATGGATCGACAAGTTCGAGCCGCACCCGAACCATGCCCGCCCGCGCGCCGTTGTGCTCGTCCCGACCGCCGAGCTGGTCGACCAAGTGCTCGCCGTCGCCAAGAAGATCTCCCACGGGGCCAAGCTCAAGGTGCGCCCGCTCTCGGCCACCGTCAGCCCGGGCCGGATCGAGCGCAACCTCTACAGCCACGGCGGCATTGACATGGTAATCGCGACCCCGCACCTGCTGGCCACCATGGCCGACAAGGACCCCAACATCCTCTCGCGCGTGCACCACCTCGTCATCGACGAGGCCGACTCCCTCCTCGACCGCTCCTTCTCGCCCGAGACCTCCCAGATCGTCGACCGTGCTCTGCCCGCCGTCAAGCAGCTCGTGCTGTGCTCCGCCACGATCCCGCGCCGCCTCGACAACTACCTGGGCACGCACTTCCCGGACATCCACCGCATCGCGACGCCCAACCTGCACGCCATCCCGCGCCGCGTCCAGCTCGGCGTCATCGACGTCTCCAAGGACCCCTACCGCAACAACAAGCTGCTCGCCTGCGCCGACGCTATCTGGTCCATCGGCAAGGACGCCGCCCGCCACGAGCTCCCCGCCGACAAGGACGCGGTCGAAGTGAAGCGCATCATGGTCTTTGTCAACGAGCGCGAGACCACCCAGGTCGTCGCCGACTACCTCGTGTCCAAGGGCATCGACGCCATCGCGCTGCACCGCGACACCCCCGAGCACCGCCAGAGCGAGATGCTGGCCTCCTTCACTAGCATTGAGCCGCTGCGCATCGGCCGCGACGAGGTCGAGGCCAACAAGCAGGCCCTGCTGGCCAAGGCTGCCTCCGCCTCCGCCGCTGCCGGGAATGGTGGCGCCCGCCGCCACCTGCCGAATACCAAGGTCATTGTGGCGACGGATCTGGCGTCGCGCGGCATTGATACGCTGGCTGTCAGGCATGTGGTGTTGTATGACGTGCCGCATACCACGATTGATTTCATTCATCGGTTGGGGCGGGCGGGTCGCATGGGCAGGCGCGGCCGTGGTATTGTGCTCGTTGGCAAGGATGATCGGAGGGATGTGGTCTCGGAGGTGAAGGAGAGCATGTTCATGGGGCAGGCGCTGATTTAATGTTATCTGTATAATACGTGGATTTGTATGATTACGAGAATTGGCGAGATGTAATAGTATAGAGAGGCATATAGATGGCATGATACCTATGAGATGGTTTGGTATGTAGACGACACAGCTCAGATTTCAACTGAACATGGGGGCCGAGTTGTCCTTTACTAGGACGGTTTGACCAACAATATCCAGCATGACCGAGACAAACACTATCATTACCGTCCTTTTCCAAAGATTGTATACAACCGTGCCCAAAAAACCCAGTCAGATCTAACTCGTAGAATCGTAAGTCGTAAGCGTCGAATCGTAAACGTCGTGATCTATGGCCAGACGTCAAATCCCCGCCTTGCCACCGCCCTGAAACGAAGTCGAAGCGAAACATCCAAACACCCCCCCGCCTCTCTTTTTGGCCTCCGTCCACCACCCCCCCGTGCTATTCTCACCCACCGTATTCGAAACCACCACCCGGCCCGTGGCACAACACCCCCTTTTTCCAATGTCCGCTCGTCTGTCCGCTCACATAGTCGACGACACCGTCCCGACATCCCACGTCCGCACTTTGCTCAACGTACGCTTGCGCATGGTCGCCATGATCTGCGCCTCCATCTTCTCAATGCCCGCCTCGATGTCGGCGTCTTCCGCCTCGTACTTCTTCTCGCGCCGGCGGTCCCACCACCGCCAGCCGAGCACGATGATGAGCGTCATCGGGACCGTGATGACGAAATAGATCCACAGCAGCGGCGAGACCACCTCGTTGTTGTCGTTGTTGCTGTTGTTGGAGGCGCCGCTGCTGCTGCCGTTGGCGCTGGACGGCGGGTTGTTGGGGATGAAGTCGAAGAAGGACATGCCGAAGATGGAGGCGAGGTAGGTGGCCGGGAGGAAGATGGCGCCGAGGAGGGAGAGGATCTTCATGGACGTGCTGTCGCGCTTGGCGGCGTGCGCGAGGCGGCGCTGCTCTCCGGCCATTTGGAGGCCGAGTTTGGATTCCTTTTGCGCGATGATGTTGTATAGCTGGGTGTGGTCAGAAGGGGCTATGCAAGGGAGGAAGGGGGGTTGAGGCTCTGGCTTACTGCCGCCCGCTGGATTGTCAACCGCTCCAGCGTGATGTGCGCATAGTTCTCAATGCCCTTGAGCTTGGCCTGGTAGAAGTCGAGGCGGGCCAGCAGGCTGCGGTGAAGCTTGTCGACTTCGCCGCCCCGTCCACCGTACGCCGGATCGTCGCAGGCTTTCTCCCAGAAGCCGTCCATGGCCCGGGCGATGCCCTTGATGATCTCCTGGTAGGCCTGGGGCCGCTTCCATAGGACCTGGGAGTGGCATTCGACCAGGTCGCGGTTGATCTGGTCGAGGTCGACCATGGACTCCTTGATGTAGCGGCTCTCCTCCTCGAGCACCTCGTTGCGCATGCTGACGGCGTGCTCGAGCAGGCGCAGCCACTCGCGGGCGTCGCGCTGCTTCTGGTCGTTGCGGGCCGACAGGTCGTGGCTCAGGATGATGACGGGCAGCAGCAGCGGGTGCAGCACCTGGGCGGCGCAGACGCGCAGGTGGGCGATGCTGGCCACCATGTCGGACGACGGCGTGCCCTTGACGTAGCCCGTCGTGATGTTGGTGCGGAACGAGTGCGACAGCATCAGCTCCCAGCCGCGCGTCAGGCCCTTCTTGCGCACGTCCGACTTGCGGAAGATGATCTCTGCGCAGGATGTCAGTGACTGTCAGAAGGCCAGAAAGGAGAGGAAAAGAGCATACGCAGGTGCGGGTCGTCATCGTCCTGGTCGAAGGCGCACCAGAAGAAGGGTCCGACCACGCTGGTTCCCTCGATGGCGCGGAACGGGAGGTGCAATGTCCGGACCATCTCCTCGTAGGCCTGGTGCGAGAAGGAGAGGTAGCGGGATGTGAAGGTCTCCGGGTGCTTGGCATTGAGTTGGAGGCTAACGGCGCATTCGCAACTGTCAGTTTGGGGGATCAACACCATCCAACGGGCAGAATGACACCGTACACTAGTCGCACACCGCTGAGTAATGTGACGCCGGTGGGTAGCTTAGGAGGTTCGAATGCGCCCTGACAGTCCGGTCAGCAAAGGCTCCTCAACACCTAGTGAACAATGTGAACATGAAGCTCACCCTTCGATGTAGAAAGTTGCCAAACTCGTCCGGCAGCTCATCCGTGCGGAACCGGTGTTCTTCAATGCTGTTGAGCGCTGGATCCTGAAGGGGTGTACACAAGTCTGGTTAGCCAGTTGCCTCTGGGTTCTTTCTGTGGCGGCGAATGGCCGGCATCAAAGACTCACTGAATAGTTGAAGATCTCGAGATAGCTCGTTGCCTCCTGGACGCATGTGCAGTCCCTGACATACCATTGAAACATGTAATCGTCCATTTTGTTGCGCCTTCTCTCCGCAGCCCTATCCGCAAACCAGCCACCTAGATGTTCAGGGGAGGACAAGAGGGATGCTGGGTGAAAGGCTGCTATGATTATGAGTCCGCCCTTCTTCTCCGCTCAACTGTTTGCCAGCCAGATGTGTAAGCCGAGCCCACAAGACTTGCATTTGGGAGGGCCTCATGCTCGAGGTTGCTCACCTTAATTAGTGAATAATATCATATGTGATTCCCCCTTCGTTGCCCGGTTCGTAGCAGATGTTGCTGTCGGATGGAGGTGACTGCAGACCTCAGCCACCCTTAGCTGCAGCTGAAGTTCTGAACCAGCCACCGTCCGTAGACCTCTCTCGATGCGGCCATGGGGAAAATCCCATCACCAACGATGCAGGTGCCAGGTACCAAGAGCGGTCAAGCACTGTACGAATTGAGTCTGAGAGCAGCAGAAAATCCCTGTGCACTCAGCTAACCTGCAGTCTGCTACCAGTATGCGCGGGGTGACCACACTGTGTTTGTCGGCAATGCTACTCCAGCCCCCCCACGCTCTAGTGGGCCGAGTGTCTCGCGGACAGCTGCCGGGCGAGAAAGCGGGGTCGGCGTCCTCCAATGACACCTGCACTTTCCGCTTTCTCTGGACAGAAACAGATGAACCTTCAACCGACGATGGCTGAGCACTTCATTGGACTTGCCATTATGAGTGAACAACTGACAATGACGAAGCGAGTGACTTAGACTTTTACCACAGCTCTCTCTAGATCCAACCAGCGGAGTGCGGGCTTCGACATGCATCTGAGCCACTCACTGTTCATCCAGCCCATCTCTCCTCTCTGCTTTTCCTGTCACGACCCAACCCTAGAGTCGTCTCGCCGACTCATCAGACGATGGAGATGCATCGCTTCTCAAACCCATCCAGATCATACTCCATATCAAGCCGCCCGACTCTCCGAAACTGGTCCTGCTCCCCATCAGCTGTCGGAAGCAGAGCAAGGCAGCCCCAGCCCCGCTTATGGTACGCGATGGGCAAGCACCAAACCCGCTCGAACCACTGTCGTTTCGCATCGGGCAAGTAGTCACCCAGGCCTCTTGGGTCGGACGGGTTGACGCAGTCGATGGATGAGTCACAATCCCAGTCTGACGTCGATTCGTCCTCGTCCGCATAACTCTGTTCCCATCGCTCCATCGTCCGCTGCTGCTCCGGATCCTTCACGAAAACATCGAAGACGTTCCTGCCCAGGGGCAACTTCCCCTTGACGATACGGACCTCCTTGAGGACGCCACGAACACGCAGGATGCCGGACTGGACCTCGCCAAAGGGATTTGTCCCTGCCACGGTGCTGCGCACGTCTTGCACCTCGAAGGGGGTCGGATACCGCGTGTCCAGGTCCTCGGCCAGCGTTGGGAAGTTGACTGAGGAATCCACCGACGCCCATGACCACGATGGCGCTATGTAGTTCTTCTGGCGACGCCCTTTACCCAAGTGGTCTACCGTCCACAAGAGCCCGGTCTGGAGGTCCCTGTTCCACAGCCCGGCCAAATATGTGTCGCCGGTCAGGTCCCTGACGCGCGTCGCCAGTCCGGCCAGCGCCGGCAGGGCGTCAGTGGCTTTGGTCAGATTGCGGTAGCGGAAGTCGTGCACCAGGGAATACCAGGCCTTATAACACTCCGCCGCTGCATCGCTGCCTTTGTTGACGGGACCTTCGCCGGTGTCGGTGTCCGTGACCACGGCCCCGTCTTGTTCTGCCGACCCTCTTTTGACCAGCTCAAGCGAGCCCTGCAGCCCCCGGGGCAGCCTGTGAAATGTCGTATAGAGATGCTTATGCTCATACAGTCCAGCCGAAACCCATCCATCAGGGTGCGACTCCGATGCAACATCCAGCAGACAGTGGAGCATCAGCTGTTGCTTCCCAAACACCAAAAGACGCCGCGATAGCATTTCTTCTTGTAGCGTCCAGCCACGCGTCTGAAGCACCGACTCGGCAGGACCATGGACAAAGCCCTGCAAGCGCCTGACATGGAGTCGGGCACGTAGACCGTTCAGCTTCAACGAAATCTCCACCGGACTTGTACCGAGCGTGCTCCTGGGCCTGAAGCATCCCTGAGTCGCGTCGGACGATTCGGCGGCCGCTATCGTGAACAGCGCGCCCGAGTAGTAGTCCGCCATCTTGGACGATTCCATCTCCCAGTCCCGCTTCGAATCTTGGAGTATGCACAGCGAGTCGATCCACAGATAGCGCACGCCCCAGCTGCGCGCGACGTAGGCCGCGTGCCGGAACGACCGGGGCATGTCGCCCAGCGGTATGCCCGCCTGCCGCGCGGCGAGCGTCGCCGAGGTGGTGGTGATGAAGTGGACGCTGCCCCAGCAGTGGCTGAGAGCAACGTAGGCCGCCCTTTCGCCGCTTGCGGCAGCGTGCAAGACAGGCTGCCGGGATCCGTCAGGGGGCCCAACATCGATGACGCGCGTCGGTAGAAGCGCCTCCACGACGTAGCCGGCGTTGCATTCCCGGTGAGTCGTCAGACAGCGCTGCAGCCACACGGCTGCCAGCTTCAGGTTCTCCCTGCTGCCCGTATGCGAATTGTTCGCAGGGGTGAAGCCCCTCATGACCTCTGTAACCGGGTCTATCCAGCATGTTCACACTCAGAGGAAATGTCACAAGGGAAGAAGATATGGTGTGCCGGGCTCACCGGGAAGTTTCACGGCCTCCAGACCACGGCCGACCTGCATGTCTCTATGCAAGTATCTCGGGGGCTCGGCATCGAAATGGAAGCGGAAGGGCAGCCCAATCTCGGCCAAGCCAGACGGGCGATGTTCGCCCGTGTCAGCATCCCACGACCACAATGTTGGGCGGTGAATGTATAGGCTGAGAGGTAGGTGTTCGACGGATTCGCTGATCCCGCTCCCCCAATCCCAAGGGCTGTACTCGAGGAGCACGTGGCACAGCTCACATCCCTCGTCCACCGCGGCCCTGAGGGCGGTGATATCGGCATGATGCCGAGCCCGGAGCAGTTGGCCGCCCTCCAGCTCCTCGTTGAAATCGATGTTTTGGCAGACCCGGCAGAGCATTGTACTTAGACGATCATCAGCAAGATGAAGCAAAGTTTTGTGGATAGTCTCATACGAAGTTGTTCGCCGTGCCCAAACATGGGCGAGCACAGGATTCAAGATTCGGCCACAGCCTTGTTGGCAAAATGGTGGTTGTCGTATATGAACCTCTTAAGTTTGCAGGGGGCTAAGTAAGTCCGTACCATGCCGACCCCGGCCGTTGCTTGGGGCTGTGTGCGCGGGGAAGCCAACCTGGACACGACAGCGCCTTTCGACAGGATGAAAATGGGGGCTCGCTAATACCTACCTTCAACACCACAAGACGCTCGACGAAAAGACAACGACAAGTTTCTATCCTTGGCTGGCATTGGAGTAACGTTACCCAAGACACAACAGCTAACCCTGACTCTAACTCCCGGTTCAACCCTTCTTCCATGACTTTCTTACAGCACCCTCATAAACAATGTTCTTCGTTGTGTGACTTTTTCCGTTGCGTATAGGTTCGAACGGCAAGGTGGATAAGAATAAGTAGGCAGTCATGGGCAGTCATGGATTGCGTCTCCCCCAGGTGCCTCTCGCCCGCGCTGCTTTTTCTCTTCCATCCATTTGAATCCAGGCAAGCCCTCCGTCATCCTTCCTCCCGTTCACCTGTATACCCGTATTTAGGGGCCCTGGTGAGGCAGCAAGGGAGCCCAACACCCGTGCGACTCACCGGCCTGCCAGTTTAGCTTTGAAGCCATTCCAAGCTGCTCTCAGAAGTCCCTGAACAAGTAGCCGTATCTGCAATACCAAGTCAGTCCCTGCACCACCAACAACACACAAGAGGAGTGTAGAAAACTTACTCGTCATGTCCCGCCTGCCCATACTGCTCCGTCTCCTCCGGATACCGATCAAACTGGCTCGCATCACCCGCGCCAGCCCTAACCGGCGGCGAGTACGGCGCGTCAATATCCTTGCGCGCCAGACGATCCCATGTGACCTCGGCAAACCAGGGGTGGTTCTTCACGTCCTGGGACCCGCCGTAAAGGTTTCCGAGGCGCTTGGTGAG
This sequence comes from Chaetomiaceae sp. R4402, assembly GCA_023628555.1. NCBI lineage: Eukaryota > Fungi > Ascomycota > Sordariomycetes > Sordariales > Chaetomiaceae > Chaetomiaceae sp. R4402. The sequence goes on along the minus strand of JAMAKO010000011.1, from coordinate 524,169 downwards.
GTCGGCGGTGATCAGGCGCTCGAGCAGGTCCTGGGCGTCCGGGTTGACGTAGGCCGGGTACTTAACGCGGCCGCGAAGGATGTTCTCGTAGATCTTCATCGCCGAGCCGCTGTCGTAGAAGGGCGTGTACCCGCAGAGCATCTCGTAGATCAAGATGCCCAGTGACCACCTTTTACAAGCGCGTCAGTCGCAGCCGTCATGGAGATAGGGGAACTAATGGTATATGCAGGGGGGTTACAGTAGACTCACCAGTCGACGGATTTGTTATAGCCTTTGTTAGAGACGACTTCGGGCGCGAGGTAGTCCGGCGTGCCGCAGAGCGTCCACGTCTTGTCCGGCACGCGCTTGGCGAACCCAAAATCCGTAATTTTGAGATGGCCATGCCGGTCAAGCAGGAGGTTCTCCGGCTTCAGATCGCGATAGATGATGTTGCGCGAGTGTAAGTACTCCAGAGCCAAGGTGACTTCGGCAGCGTAGAACTTGGCAACCGGGTTAGGGAAGCGCTGCCCACCCCTGTAAGCACACCGCGTTGAATTCCAGACCAGGCTTTAGAAAGCTTACCCCAGATCTCCTGAGCAGCGAGAACAGCTCGCCACCCTCGACAAAGTCCATCACCATGTAGAGGTTCCTAGCGTCCTGGAAGGTGCCCCACAGCGTGATCAGGAACGGGTGCTTCACCTCGCCCAGCATCCTCCTCTCGTCGTTGGTGTGCTCGACCTGCTTCATCTTGACCACCTGCGCCTTCTTAAGCACCTTGATGGCGTAGAACCGGTTGTTGTGCCTCGACTGCACCAGGTGGACCCGGCCGAAGCTGCCCGTCCCCAGCGTCCGCAGCATCTCGAAGTCCGCCAGCGAGTATCTTCCTCTCGTCACGCGGGCCTCGCTCTGCTGCGCCGCTGGCTGCTGTGTTTGCTGCTGCTGCTCCTGTTGATACTGCTGCTGCGTTTGTTGTGATTGTTGTATCTGTGGCTGTTGTTGTGCTTGTTGTTGTTGCTCCGGCTGCGAGGCCGGAGGCTGACCTGACATCGTTGCTCCGCCATGGCTAGACGAGTACGTGGCGTACTGGCCGCCAGAATGCTGCTGCTGGTAGCCCGGCGAGCCATCCTGCTGCTGCGCCGGCGGGTTGATGAGGTTCGAGATGCGAGGCACGTTCTGCGGCTCGGTCCCGGGCGAGGGGGTGTGTTGTGCCACCGGGTAAGGCGGCTGCTGCACGGGCAGAGCATTCATTGGTTCGGGTTCGGCGGGCTTGCTGCTGTGTTGTGGAGTGGCTGTCGCGGACAAGCGGTGGGCAGAGTGCGACGGGGCTCTGGAATGGGCAGAGCCGGGGGGAACGGTGGCCTGGTCTGCGCTGCTGGACGCGGTCGGAGTTGCGGGCGGCGAGGGGCCCGGGTTGCCGTCCCTCGTCCGTCTCCTTCGCAGGAAGCCGCCTAGGGCATGCATCAAGCGCGCCTTCGAACGAGACAGCCGACCGGAATGCCCTGGGCCGTTTAATTGGGCGGCCACGTCCGCAGAGGGAAGACCGGCCAAGCGGCTGTGACGACGAGCTGCACAGCAATCAAACGGCCGACCAATGATGACCCGGTTGCCGTGCGTCTGGAGGGGCTCTCTATGTTACGCCGCGCGGAGGTGCGCAGGCGACGGGGTGACGGGGTGACGCCGAGGATCTGGAGCGGGGGAGGGTGTTGGCAGTGAATCGCGGGACCGCGCGGGGAGCTGCAGAGTCGAATCGGCGCAAATGGCCGAGCCCGTGCCCAGGATAAGCGCGGTATCTATGAGGAATTGAGGCTGTTGGGGGCCGGTAGGATGCTGCGAAATACTTGTACGGTACCGTGACGGCGAGGGAGACGTTGTACTCGGTAGAACCAGACGCCAGCAAATGCAAATCCGGGAACGGCTGGGCGTGGCGGGACGCTGACAGCAGCCGCACAAAGAGCCAAGGAAGGGGGGGTCCAATTGACTCTGTCCGGTCAAGAAGAGCGCGCGGGAAGATGTACGGGAGAGACAATCCGGGTTCCAGGACCACCAAGAGCTTGCAAACCCCGAGTTTGCATTCCCCTTCTCCCTTGCAGCTCGACTGCCAAGTGTAACTATCGTGGGTAATCCGTTATGCGTAGGTGGGCGGTGAATTGGCGAGGAGGGCGTGATGGCTACCGGAGCAGGAGGAGGGGTTGCTCAGCCTTTGTTCTCGCAATTGAAAAGGATAGGGCACAAAATTGAAGTAGTGTAGGGTACTGACTGAGAAACGAACCTGCTGAGGTTTGCGTGATGGCGGCGTCCTGTGAGGAGGAGGGGCAGGGCGGCAGGGGAGCTTCAAGACTCAGTCAGCTTGCACAGAGTCCGCAGCACTGGGCTGCGAGGGGAATCCCTGGAGTGGGGCATCTGCCGGCTCATGGTCCCGCTCGCTCTTGCCAAGCTGTTGCCCCAGTCCTCCAACCACATCCATGGCTGTGCGCTTTTCTGCATCGAGCAGCCTCCAACCTCCAACCTGCATCGCGACTATCGGTCCCAATCTGTCCCGCCACTGCGGCCTATGTAAGATACACAGTAATAGCTTGAATTGGCCTGTTCCTGCCATTCAATCACCGCGATGTCCATCCCCCATTCGCTAGCCAATGTCAACGTTTTGACGTTTGGTTCTCGATCCATGAGGGGCTGGTGTGGGGTAGAGGAAGCCCCCACCGGGCAGGGATCAACCCCTTGCCTGCCCTGAACGGCGCCCAGCTCGTATCGTCATCACCCGACGATCCAATTGTGCCAATCCAGCTTGGGCCGCTCGCTGCCACCGCGGTGGTGACGGGAGGCAGGAGGCGGGCAGTGGCGGGCTCGGCGGGGGCTCTGTGGGAATTTCTCTGCAGGACACTATTGACGAGACGGAAAGCCCTCGACGGTGCTGGTGTCCGGCCTGCGGGAGCCACTCCCGCGATGTGATGGCTGCAGAAGATGACTAAGCGGCCTCTAGAGCCGTGTTCTCTGTGAATGATTTGGAGCATGGAGAGCTCATATTCCTCAATCTCGAAACAGAGACGACGGAACCTAGGCTCCCTAGAGGTCTCTCCAAATCGATCCGAAGACACGAATCACTGGAAAATCGTGCCGTATTTCTTTTCGTTTATTTCTTTTCATTCCAAGAGAAGTATGATATGTGTGGCATGTTTTCCGGCTTTCGAGCCCGTTTATCGCCGAAATATTTCCATTCTCTCCACTAGCCTCGCTCGTCCAAACCAACTCCCTTAGAAACGGTGACTCCGCTTGCTGTTCGTCCTCCAAGCCGTGTACCCAACATAGCCACCACCAACGAGCGCAAAGAAGAAGAAGACCTTGAAGAAGAACCAAGTCCAGCTGCCGCCCTGCTTGCTGCCCGACTTCTTGCCTCGGCCGCTGCCGGGGGTGGACTTGCCGCTCGGCTGGGCCGTGTACAGATTCTTGGCGTTGATGGAGATGATGTCGTGGTTGTCGCTCAGCTCGCCCGTCTCGGCGCTGAAGCCGAGGTAGGCCACGGGCGGGATCACAGGCGGTGTCTCCGTCTCGAAGCACAGCGTCCACTCGCCCTCGGACTTGTACTGCAGCTCCAGCTTGAGGTACTTGTCCTGGAAGTAGGTCAAGCGGAACTTGGTCGGGACGCTGGCGTGCCGGATGCCCCTGGCCGAGCACCCGGCAAACTCGTTGTCCTTGCCGTCCGTGTCCTTGTCGTAGGCCGTCTTGCCGTCGCCGACCATGGCCATGACGTAAGGGAACACCACTCCCGGCCGGTTGTTCTTGTACGTGTCGAAGAAAATGCCCAGGCCCTCGAACTTATCTACACTGCCAAACACGGGGCCGAGCTTTCCGCGCTCCTTTGTGAGCCACATGGCGAAGCCGTCGCCATACAGCTGGTTCTTCCCGTGAATTTTGAACTCCACCTCGATCTCCCAGTTCGTCGCGGTCAGGGGTACTCGGGAGAAGAGCCATCCATTCTGCGACGGGTGATCCGATGTCAAGCGTATGTATCTGTGGCAGGTCACGTTAGAACCTGAATAGGACTCGGTGCGTTCGCGGACGAGCTGCATACTGGTCGGTGCGGATGATGGTGTCGCCTCCAAAGTCATACCACCGACTTTGCATGTCAGAGTCCAGATACGGCTAGCCGTCATGTTAGCACCGGTGTTCCAGATCCATCAAAGCAGCGTTGAAAACAAGGTAAAGCGCACCTGGACAAGAGTATGTGTCCTCAGCTGCACGAGGTCATATCGTCAGCGTCGTTCATCCAGTGCGACGCCAGATTGCTGAGTGGCGTACCCCTATGCTCTTCACATTATCATCATCCGCTTGAACCGCGCCCCACGCAAGCGTGGCCAGCCACAAGGCCGACAGCGTCGACTTCCACATCGCGCCCAGGTACCAACGGGTTGTGGTGATTGTCGTTAAGAAAGGAACTGAAATGGAAGGGAAACAGTCGCGGTCAGGTGTCGTTATGGTGGTCGCAGCCAAGGCCCACAAACAAAGACAGAAGGAAAGAAGATGAAGAAAACCCGAACGAGTGAGCGCAGCGTGTGGCCGTTCGGAGTGCGCAACCGGGCAAAAGCTCGTTCGCGGATGTGGTTTCGGAATGGCAACCCACTGTGTCGCCGAGACCCTGACGACGGATTACCTTAGCTGGCCTTTTCGGGCACAGAGCCAGGGTTATCCAGCCTCGCCGAGCTACCCCTGTCCGCACGACTTTCGAGGTTGAAGTGGGACCCACTTCTCCACAGCAAGCAGCTGTGCATCAGCCTCAATTGAAGCTCTTCATGCGCCACAATCCGCGACTGATCTTTTCTATCATCCTCTCGTTATCAAAGTGACAGACAATTACGGCAACGAAAACAGCGGAGATCTGGGCCGACCGTAACCAACCCTACCCGACACTATCAGTTTGCACACCATGGACTCGGACGCCGTCAAGAATGCCATCATCCGGCAGGCGCTGCAGGCCACCAACACGGCCAATGCGCGGACGCTGATTGAGGCACGTCTCTTCGCTTCAACCTTCCATCACAGCCAGACCCACCCTTTCTGTCCTCGCCTGTCTCAGTCAACATCATAGCGGCTAACTTTCTTGCACAAACGGTACAGAACATCAACGAGAAGTGCTTCGAGCGCTGCGTGCCGAAGCCGGGCAGCGCCCTGTCGAGCGGCGAGCAGACGTGCCTGACGCAGTGCATGGAGAAGTACATGGCGGCCTGGAACGTGGTGAACTCGGCCTACATTCAGAGGATACAGCAGGAGATTGGCAACCAGAACCTCTCGAACGCATAGAATGTGCAAGAGGAGGGGATGTCGAGGTCGTGAGGCTGCCGTGCGTGGAGTGCCACACACTACCGATGCTTGCATTGGCGTTGGGTATGAGACACAGCGCGTTGTACTTGCTTGTATGATACGGGTGACATAGACGGAGGTGTGCAACAGGGGCGAAGCCGAAGGCCAGGTGTTGGCGTGGCTGTATAGACAGGGCGGGGGGGGATACGCTGCGCAGCGCTGTAGACGCGTACGGCAAGACGGCATCATAGAGGGATGCCGCGAAGAGCAGCATGGGGTATCATTAAACAAAAGAATTCGTCCCAAGACAGGACTGCCCCCCTACGGCCCATCGGCCAGCCCATTCTTCTTCGCCTCCTCCGCAGCCCTCTTTCTCGCAAGATACCTCTCCTTGGCGCTCGAAATATCAGCCTCCGTCTTGCGGCTCTTGCTCGCCAGCTCCACCTTAGCCGTCTCGGCCTCCTCCTCCTGCCTCGCCCGCTTCAGCGACTCCTCGAGCTGCGCCTCCAGCATCCGCGTCTGGCGCTCGCGCAGCGCCTGTTTCCCGCCGGCCGCATACACGCCCTTACTGCTTTGCCCGACGGCCCCCGTCCGTACTGCTGCTTCCTGCTTCGCCTTCTCCTGCTGCACCTCGGCCTTCTTCTTGGCCGCCACGTTCAGCCCGCCCTTCAGCAGCTGCCGCTTGTCCACCACCTCGCCGTCCTCGTTGACCAGCACGTTGCCGCCTCGCGCATTGATCTCCCGTGCCCTCTCCGCCGCGCTCTTTTCCCCTTCTTCCGCCTCCTGCGCAGCCGCTGGCAGCACCACCCCTTCCTCCGCGGCCTTCACCAGCGCCGCATGCTCCCTCTCGCCGCGCTCAAGCATACTCTGATAAAAATCCGCCATACCCCGCCCCTCATTCTTCTCTCTCTCCCGCTTCTCCCTCTCCTCCTCCTCCCGCTGCAACCTCTTATTCTCCTCCTGCTGGCGGCGGTACGCCTCCGTGACGAACGTCTCCTTGTCCGCGAACTCGTCCCCCTCCGCCGCGCGCTCGCGCTTCAGCCGCTTCTCCTCGGCGATCTGCCGGTCCCGCGTGCGCACGTCAGCCGCCTGCTGCAGCGCCGCGAAGTAGCGGGGCCGTTTGGCTTCGGCCGCGTCGGAGTCGGCTTGTGCTGAGGTGGCGGCCGCCTTGGCGGCTTTGAAGGAGTCGTAGGCGGCATCGTAGTCGTAGATGGACGGGTCGGCGGCTTCGGCCGAGGCGGCGTGCTTGCGTGAGGTGAGCGCGCTGGAGAGGTCGGTGAATTGGTCGGGTCGGGAAGAGGAGGCGGTGGCGGGATGGTGTGGTGGGCGGTCGGGTTGAGAGAAGGGGGCTTTGCTGGGCTTTTTCTTCCGTTCGAAAGATTCACTCGTGACTGTGGATGCTGCGCTGCCAAAGATGTCGAGTTCAATGACTTGCGCGACGTTGGTTGGCGTGGCTTCGTCCCCTGACCCGTCATCGTCGCCTCCGCCGAACGGCGCTCGTTTTCGGAGAGCGGGCGCGGGCTTGGCAGGCCCGGCCTTCTTCAACCCAAAGGAGAGAACCGGCTTACTCATTGTCGTCTCAAGCCCAATGTGTTGCTCTTATACAAAGCTGAAGGCTCAGGTCGCGGCGCAAGTGGACATTGCCGGCGTCAGTGAGTAAAAGTGGGCATACTCACCAGCCACAACGCTTATCCATGCGCTGCGATAAAACTGGGCCAACGATCCGGCAGGCAACGGTCTTGGCAGCATCTCCAACATCGAAGTTGTTGTAAGCGATGGACCCAAAGCTGCCAACGACGCCAGCTCCAAGCCCCATGGAACCAAGGTTCCCTTAAGCTCTCTTCCAGAAGCCCGTCTCATTCTTATTCAAGATGCTCATAGCCAAATAACGAACTTCTCAGGTATCTACGCTGTCTTGCGCTGAAATCCAATCAAGCCAGGACTCGACGTAACCGACTGATCCCAATGCCCGCCATGCATGCACATCCAACCCTTCACCTCTCTCCATCCAAACCATCTCCATCCCCTTAAATGAACCTCCTAGATCCTCTCTCGTCCCGTCCAGAAGTCCCCCCAACCACTAACCACCCTACCTCAACTTCACCCCCACCCTCACCAAAACCACCCCCTCCGACTCCCCCCCAACCGCATCCACCATCCTCACAAACCTCACCCCCTCCCTCAACCGATCCACCCTCACACACGCCCACGCGGCCAACGAATCCCGTCCCACCTCATCATCCCGCACAATAAACCGCACAAACGCCAACTGCGGCACCACCCCCGGGATGCCCTCAAACCTGACCTCCTGCCCCTGGAAATCCGGATCGCACCCGCGCAGGGACTTGGTGCGGGCCTTGTACTCGCCCTCTTTCTCCCTCCCACCCGCGGGCACGGCCGCGGAGGGGTCGGCGCCGTGGCGCTCGCCGGGCTCTTCGACGTGCACTTCGATCTTGAGGTAGGGGTGGAAGGAGGAGGGGTGGGCGTCGCCTCGTGGGAGGGGGAGGGATTGCGCGGCGAGGATTTGCAGGGTCAGGTCCATTGTGTAGTGCCTGACGGCGGTGGCTTGCGGGTTGGTTGGGATGGGGGAGGGGGTGATGGGGAGGGGTAGGGGTCGGTCGATGCGGTAGCCTGCGAGGGGGTGCGTCAGTTGAGAATCAAGGAGATGTGGGAGGTGAGAGAGGGAAGACGGGGGGAGGTACCTTCGGGCTTCAGCACGTAGCCGCCGGTGCCGGCGAACATGCCCTCGTTGAGCATCATGCCGGCGTCCCAGTTCTGCCAGTTGAGCGCGACGATCTGGATGCCCTTGCGCCAGAAGACGGAGGGGTCGAGGTTGGAGGAGCGGATGCGGAAGGCGGACGGGTATGTGCGCATCAGGAAGCGTCGGTTGTGCTCGAACAGCTCGCGCGCGCTCTTCTGGTGCACCTCGGCTACGCCGTTCTCGGACAGCGAGAAGATGTGCGTCGGCATGGCCGCCTCCGGCTGCGTCAGGCTCTTGAACGACACGCCGCGCGTGTAGACGCCCAGCTTGCTCAGCGCCTGGATGATCTTGGACGGCTTTTTCGGCTTTTTCGTCGTCGTCTTGGCTGCGGCGTCGCCCGGTGGTGGCACGGCCGTTTCCTCGCCGTCTTGCTCTGCATGGCTCCCGCCTTCGGGCGGGGCGTACTTCACCTTGACAAGGATCTTGCCGTGCAGCTCAGCTGGAGATGGCAAGTGCTGGGCATCCTCCTTGGGTTCGGGCAGCAGGAGCCCGGCCCAGGTCTGCTGCATGATGGCAACCATGGTTTCTTGCTGTGCCGGGCAGCAATGGACTTCAAGGCTGACAATCAACGGTGTATCGGACACGACGAAGGCGCAGTCCCGGATGGCGACGCAAACCTCGCGGAACGACACCTCCTTGGTGAGAGTGTGTCCGTGCAGGACTCTTGGCTCCTTCGGGCTGGGAACCTTCTTGAGGGGGTTGGCGGGTGGCGGACTCGTGCTGAGAGCTTGCTTTTCCTCGAGGGCACCATCTGCTGCCACAGTAGGACTCGGTGTGTTGCCTGTTTCCCGGGGAGATGAGCCGGAATGCCTCCCCTTAACGCTGAAGTGGTCAAGCCTCTTACCCAGGGTTGTCTTCTCCAGCCGGTTGGTCAGAGACCTGGGCAGCTTGTCCTTCACCGCATCGAACCGCTTCCTCGCCTTGGCCTTCGCGGTGGCAGACCCCCCTTCGTCGCTGCTGCTGCTTCTACTGCTGTCATGGTCACTATCCGAGTCTGGGTCACCGCCGTCCCACACGTCTATCTCAATGCAGCGGCAGCCACGGAGCAGGACATTGCGGTAGGCGTCGGCGCTGGAGTCGCTCAAAAGCTGGTTGCCGGTCAGGTAGGTGTTATGGCTCGAGCTGATGAAGTAGTTTGATAGCGGCCACGAGAGGTCCTCCTCGGCGGGCGGGGCGACAACATGTGCGGTGGACGACGTCATGTAGCGGAGGAAGGCGTTGAAGTCCCAGGACTTTGCGTCCGCGAGTGCCGTGCTGCTCTCAGCATCGCTGTCGTGCTGGACCTCTTTCAGGAAAGCCGCAGTCTTCTCAGGACTCCAGCTCTTCTCGCTGCCGGCATGAGCTGCGTACACTTTCTGCAGATGCTGCAGAACGGGGCCGGTGAGAGTCTTGATCGTGTGTGCCCGTCCAGACAAGCCGCCGCCAGCTTGATGACTGCCTTCCGGGAGCGGATGCTGGTTGGAATTGGCGGGAGCTGCCATTGTCGTAAGGTCGGGCATAAGTGCTCCAGGCAGGTGTTGCGCAGCGAGGGAGCAGAGAAGCGCAGGGTTCAGCTGTCGGGCGCAACTGAAGGTGTACTCGATGGATATATGGCTTCGCAAATGCCCTTTTACGATTTCTGCCAGATAGGTAGAAAGTTATATGGTCAGTCAAATCGGCACGCAGCCACGAAGCTCATGAGCCGTCAGAATAGGTCAGGTTCCCATGCTCCCAATGGTGCTCTTTCTCAGGTAGAGGAGCATCTCAGCTGAACAAGGCCTCAAAGTACCCCGCCAAAAGAAAGCTTGATTGGGTGTGCCCCCACAGGCGGGGTCCAGACCGGAGCCGGGCCCCCGGGCTCAGTGGGCCCCGCGCCGCTGGCGAGCCGACGTCATCCACTGCGGCGTGGGTTGTCTTCAACAACCTGGACCATCGGTGCTTGGCCCTGCCGTCCGGATAATGCTCGCCCTATCAAGACAGCTCCCAGCCTTGCGTTGGCTCGTCTTTGAAAACTGACACTGCCCGTTTGTTCTGGCAAGCGAAGAGGAAGAAGTCAACCTGAATCAAAGCACTAGGATCATTCTAGGGCTTACTAGTAGTTTGTGATGGACGTACGTCTACGGTGTCGAGCCAACAAGATTGAAGTCGTTTTCAGAGTTCTCTCGTCGAGCTGGCTCGGAACCGAAGGACGCCACGGAACCAGGATTTGCTGGCGCCCTTTTGAATCAATGCTGCAGAAGTTTTGGCTGTGTGAACTCCATTCACCGGTTTCCACCATTTGCTTCCGTTAGCCCACCCAAAGGCTTCTCAACCTCCTTCCAGTAGGTTCAGCAGGGCTGCCGATGAATCAGGTAGTCCTTGCTCCTGATAGCGCATGCAATTCGCAATCCCGGGAAGGGCCAGGTTCGAGTCAGCTGCCCCAGCCAGGTCTTAGACGCACAGGTCCTGTTCCGGTTCGACTTCAAGGTGGCGGCGTCAACAAAGACTTTGCCATACACGGATGGCAGCGTCATCGCCCGATATTTCTGCCGCAAGCCCTCGTACCATGCCCGGTCATAAAGGGCCCAGAACTCCTCCTCGGTGTAGTAAGCATGAGCATACAACACCTTCCACCCGCCCAGTTCCGCCAGCTGCTTCTCCAAATCCCTGTTCTGCCGCACATACGTCGCGAGATCTTCGACGCCGCCCCCCACAAGCCGCTGTTGATCATCGGCTGCGGTGGCCCATCACCGTTTGGACCACAGTAGGAGGGATGGAATGTACGCGGCTCAAGGCGCTTCAGCGGGCAAAGCCAAAGCGACCAGATGTTGAGGTTCTCGGTAGTATAGTCGATGAAGGCTTCGGTGGTGCTGTACGGCAGGGAGAGATCCTGCACCATCTGACCAGAGGACATGTCTCCGTCTGCCCCTTGCAGGGCACGGTACAGCATTCAGGTGTGCATGAAGTCGTTCAGAAACCAGCGGGCGAGGTGACTGAAAGGTACCAGCGGGAAGTACGCGAACGCTTGGGCCCCAACCCAGAAGCCGCCGCGATCATAGCGGAAGAGGTACTCGGCCAGGGGCAGGTAGTCTACTCGCGGGTCGGCATCAGGCTTGGCCTCGTTGGGTGTCTGCTGAGATGTAGCCTTATGCTCAGCATGGAGGTAAAACCACGTGTCCCAGGAGCCGCTGAAGCTTTGGGGGCGTGTGGAGGGTGGGAGGTCGTCGATGAGTTTCCCTGTCATAACCAGCCCAAGAGTCTTTGAGAAGAGAATACCATCGACATAGTCCATGACTGGATTCTCGGTGGCGCGTCGAACCGCCATGAGCGTGTCCGCAACAGTCTCGTACTGGTTATACTCGAGCTTGACAAACGGTTTTGCTGGGATCAACTCGATTTTGAGTTTGGTAGCGATACCCAAGGTCCCTGCGGTGCCAGCTGCCCCATGAAACAGATCAGGATTCTCTGGGCAATAGAGTCAGTTACTTCCTGATCTGGGGCATCGGAAGCCGCTCGGGAGCCAAAGACGATATCTGAGGAGCCACAGAGAGGCTTCTCAAGTCCGGAAGGGGTGAAACAGAAGGCGAACTTGACGTACCATATGGCGATGTCCGCACTACCTCCCCGGTGACCAGGACCAGCTCCACAGACTTGACGGTCTGGTCGAAGAAGCCGAACTTGAAAGAATTACTCTCCCCTGCACTGCCAGTAAAAGCCCCGCCAACCGTGATGCCAGGGAATTCCATCACCACAGGCGGGACCAACCCACGGGCTAGCGTGGCCTGCACGAGCTTGTCCATGGACACATTAGGCTCGACTGCCGCCGTTCTCGTAAACACATCGACGTCGAGGATGTGGTTCAGCACGCTGAAGTCAACGTTTTTTCCTCTATGAGGCGGACGGGCGCTGTTGGTCGAACCATGAAAGACTCGGAATGGCTCTCCCCGGGCGAAGAAGGTGCGCATAGCCGCCGAAATCTGGTCGACGGCGGCCATGTGAGAGCGAGCCATGTGATATGCACCTAAGGGGCTGTTGTGGAGGGTGTGAAGGGCCTGGGGTATTTGCAAGACGAAGACGTCGTATTCCTGCTATGCTCGATGGAGTTCAGTTGTGAGCAGAGAGTACGGCTGATTTCCAGCCCGCTCCTGTTCTTTGTTTGCACAGCGTCTGCCCTGCCGTCTGCTCTGCCCCTTGTCTTCTACTCCAATCCAGCTCCCGGACAATTGAACGCCACATTCTCGTTTCGTTGCGTGGAGACGACATGGCAACAACCAAGGTACCCGCGTTGATCGTGGGACGGGTCAGAATTGGTGTTTGGCCTTGCAGCAGTACAGGCATTGCACCCACAAGAAGGGCGACGGTATGCCAGCGGTGCAGCCGGTCCTCTCGTAGCCCTACCTTTCGTGATAAGGCTCGATGTTCCCGTCACCCTTTCCTACTCCTAGAAACATTTACGTTTTCTGCGTCATGGAGGCTCTGACAGACGCTGCGGTGACGAAGCAGGATACCCCGGGGGCCTCTTAAGGCGCCCCCCGGACATCGATCCGAGTTTCGCGAAAGTCCTCACATGTCATTGACTTGGGAGTCGGTGACGTTGGCGGATCGACTCACAGACTTTATCATGGTCGTTTCTTGCGGCTGAACCTGGAAGTTCCGACGCACCGCAGCCCATTGCCGAGACACCTCGCGGGTACGCCCGCTCATACCTACCTCCCACAAATGCTTGATGGGTGACGACGGCTCGAATGAAATTTGATAGGGGCATTGGTATCGTGTAAACAAAAACACCGGCTTTGACCTAAAAGTGGTCAAAACGAAAAAGTAAGTTGACAAGGACGAGATTCGAACTCGCGCGGTTTCCCACTAGAGAGCAGCGACATGTCGCCTAAATCTAGCGCCTTAACCACTCGGCCACCTTGCCATAGCACCTGCATGAGGTTTTGGAAGTGCGACTAATCGTTTCGAAGTATGGGTTCAAGTAAGGTCAATTGATGTTGGGAAAGGAAACCCCTACTATTACCTCTCTCAAATGCCACGGCCATTCACATACCTTTGGTAGGCAGACCTGCTAGTCCTTGAATAATTCAGTCACTTGTGTTTCATTGAGGCCTTGCCTTGGTAGAGAGTTAAGAAAAAGAGCCATCTTTTCCCGCTGTCCCCCCCCCCCCCCCCGAAAACAAACATCCCCGTATCACATTTACGCCACAAACTCCCCATCACAAAAAGCCATCACGAGTAACCACCCGCTCACAACTACCTCATCCCCTTTCACCCATGTAATCCCCATCAATACTGCCACAACACCCGATGATACACAACCCTACTCCCGAGCATCTTATACTCAAACCCCGTAATCCACGAATCATTCGTCGGCAGCTTGGCAAACACGCTCGCGCCCTTCCACACCACCACCTGCTCGTCCATCTCCCTCGCACTGCGACTGACCAGAATCCGATCCGCCAGGTCCGGCCGGCGCGCCTTCAGCTTCTCCTCCAAAAACGGCGCAAAGTGCGGCACCTTGGCGCCGCCGCCGACCACCATGATACTCCCCAGCAGCTCGCGCACCTTCTTGTCGTCACCTTTGGCCGCGTTCTGGATCGACGTCAGAATGGCAATGTCGAGCGGTGCCAGCGGCAGGACGGCGTCGCGCTCGGCCGCGAGCGACTTGGCGCTGCGCTGCTGCGGCTGCTGGGCGGTGTTGCTGCCGCCCTCGAACGACGCGCCGCCGGGCAGAGCGGAGGTGCCGTTGGCCGTGGGGCCGGGGGTGCTGCGGCCGTTGTTGCCCGGTGCGGGGCTGCCGTTGAGGTCGCGCGAGGAGGAGCCGAAGATGTAGGGTGCGGGCACGGGCGTGCTGGCGCCGTCCGGAGCAGGGGAGGGGGCTTTGGAGGTGCCTGGGGTCCCGTTGGCGTCGCCGTTGCGGGCGAGGAAGTTGAAGGGTTGCGTGCGTTCCTTGCTGGGCGTCCCGACGTCGCCCGCTGTGCCGGGGATGGTGGTGACTGTGACGGACGGCTGGATGAGCGCGAGGATGGCCAGCTGGGCGGCCGAGGCCGGGTCGTCGGGGAGCTCGACGTCGTAGGCGTTATAGGAGCGGTCGATTAGCTTCCGGCGACCGTGGAGCTTGGCGGAGTTGTCGAATATGGATGGGTCGTAGAAGCCCATCGGCGCCAGGATGACCTCGTCGTAGAACTTGAACTGGTACTTGCGTGTCGACTGGTTCGGGGCGCGCAGGTGGAAGTCGAAGTTCTGCACCGAGATGTTGGCTTGCGAGAGGGTGCAGTACTTGATCTTCAGCTCCTCCGCCAGCAGAAAGTCATAGCGCCGACGGAGATTGATCTCCTGGTACGGGAAGTTGTCGTACAGCATCATCTTGATGAAAGTCTCGGTGACATCGTAACCACCAAACTTGAGGTTGATCCTCGAGTCCTCTATGCACAAGCCGTCTTCCACACAGGCGATCGACGTCTTCTGCGCGCCTACATCAACCACGCAGGCCTGCGTGTAACCTGCGCCGAAGGTGGCTGCCATACTCTCCTGGATGAAGGACACCCGGCCGAACTCGAACAGCTCGATGCACAGATGCAGGAGCAGTTCGACGTACCGCTTGTCGTACAGGTCCGGAATGATGAAGACGCAGCTGTACTGTTTCCAGTCTGCTTTCCGTTTCAAACCCAACTCCCACCGGAAGGTTCGATCCAGCAGCGTTTCAAGGTCGTTGAAGAGGTGTGCCCTTGTAGGATAATCAGCCTCGTTCAGCCAGCCGTGTTGAATGGGCCACCACAGCTTGAACTTGGGGTTTGAGCCGTCCGGCACACGCAACGCCTGTTGTCCGATAAAAACTGGGGTGGTTTGTTCGGCTTCTTGCGGGGCGTGGACGTCGGTCCAGTCGATCTGGAGCGGATCGTTGTGCTGCGAGATGATCTCGGGCTCCGTGCGACGGTTGAAGTTAACGACGAGGTCCTTCGAGTTCGGGAGCACCTTGCGCTTGTTGGCGCGCATGTCCACCTTCAGGTCGTTGCACATCTTCTGGTACTTCTTGGACCACTCCTCGCCATGCTGCTGGTCCATCGTCCGACCCTCGAACTGCCGCCGTGGTAGCGCCTCGTGCATTTCGGACTCGGTCTGGGAGTACTTGGCGGCCAGCGTCATCGGAATCGTCTTTGGGAGCGCGTCGCTGGCAAACCCGATGCGCAGGTTCTGGCTTCCCGGGTGTATTACAATTATTTTGGAAGGGTCCATGAAGCTTGCCGATGGCGCTGGCCCATCCTCCCCCTGGAGATCGTCGAGTGGAAGCGGTACCTCGCCATTAGCGGTAGCTGTGTTCATGGCACGGTCGCGGTCCTTCGCGTTCTGTACTAGTCTGTCTCTGTTGGCCTCGTTCTGGAGTCGGAACGAAAGGATCTGGTCATCGCGCTTCATGTAGTCCCTGCGGCCCATGTCAGCCCCTGGGCAAACTCGGCATCCTCAAGACAAGCGCTCGTACGTGTAGTAGTTCTTTTGATTGATGGGGGGCACGTCTGGCCATGTGGACTGCTTCATGCCATTATCGGTGCGCTCGAGGCCTGGCAGAAGTCGGTCAGCAACCAGCTGCAGAAGCTTAGAGCGCCGGACTTGTCCCAAGATACCAACCTTCCCGAAGGAGGACGCGGTCGCTGACTTTGCCCACCATCCTTGCGAGTTTGTGTTGGTGTTATCCTTTGCGTGCGCGACTCTTGTGTTGTTGATGCGTAGCCAAGACAATGAAGCGATGTCGTGGTGCGGATAGACGGGGTGTGCCGAATTTCGCGTGTGCGGCTTGCCGTTCAATCTTCCGTGAGAGACAGAGACGGGGGCGTTGGGAGAACGATGGCAGGGGCACGAGAGCCCGGATCTGCGTAATGTTAGGGTTGGTATAAACTCATTTGCGTATGCGCGGGGCCAAAAGTGTAAGTGCTTGATTTGGCGTCGTTCACGGGGAACGTTGGTCGAGGGGTCAAATGCTCTTGATTTCGTTGAGCGCAGCCATCAGCGAGCCGACCTCCAGAAGTCAGATCGCGATTCACAAACCCCTGTCCGACGGCCGGCAGGGCGCCAAGCACTAGATCCGCTCTGGGGCTAGTGGTCCTTGGCATGGGGTTCTCGACACCCCACGACCCTAACCCTCCTCCCAACAACTGAAGAACAAGGAAGGTCCAGTGCCTCCAGCGCTCTCACAGGCCCATCACGATGCAAAGTCCACTAACACGAGTTCACGGTTCGGTTTCTCAAGATCATGGCTTGATCTCTGTGTAAATAGCTATGTAATCATCAGAGTTCTCCTCTCTTGTCTTAACAATCTGTCCGCTGTGCCTGTTCGGGAAGCAAATGCTCAGTTGAGACGAGTCGCCAGCTGGCAGTAGCTGGCGCCGCCTGTCGATGACGTCGCCACTTACACGGAACAGGTGGCGGAAGCTACCGATGAAGTTGGCCTCCAGCTGGCATCTATTTCAGTTCATGGCACACAAAGAGATCGAATGTGCTCTCATCCACCGACTTCTCAAGTCAGACGAGGTGGAACTACGAACCAGCTTTTTACGACTCTATTCTCAACCCAGATCTCTGTTCTCCCACAGACTACCTCCCTACCTTCACGGCCGAAATCGCTCGCTCCTCTTAAAGCTTGCTCCGCCAGAGCAGCAACATCCCATTCAGGCCCCGCGAGTTACTCTCTCACAACATTCAACTTCACCATGCCACCCATCAAGGTCCACACCGCAAGCCCCATCAACGCGGCCAAAGCCTCCGGCATCACGCCGCAGACCACCGCACCGGCCAACAACGACGACGACGCCTCACTCGCCGCCACCGTGACTACCACCACCAACCAGCCCATCAACACCACCACCGCCACCCCAACGCGAACAATCCCCCCCTCTCAAGGCCCGCCTCCACCCCAGCCAGGCGCTGTCCCCCGCCTTCCCCAAGCCACCGGGACAGCAACCTCCTCATTGCCCCCACCCCCGCGAGCCGGAGCCGCACCGGGGTCAGCAGCAGGAGTAGGAGCTTCACCCGCCGCACCAGCACCCACCGCTGCCCCGGCCCTGGCCCCGCAAATCCCCGGCTTGAGCTACCCGCCGCAGATGAACATTCCCTCACCGAGTGTGCCGGCTATGCAGCGGGGTACTTCGACCGCTGCTGCTGGGCCTGCTGCCACGGGGCAAGGGGGGTTATGGGGAAATGCTGGATATGGGCAAAATAGCTCCGGAGGAGGAGGGTATGCGCCACCGTCGTCGTTGCCGTTCCAGCAGGGGGGTGGGGACCAGGAGGCAGGGCAGGAGGGGTTCTTGGGGTCGGCGATGAAGCTGGCTAAGGCGGCGGGGGGGAAGCTGTCTGCTGCGGAGAGCGAGGTGTGGAGGAGAATCAATGGGGAGGAAAAGTAGGGTGGTCTTTGGGGGTGGGTTGTCGTGGAGGTGTGTTGGGTGGTTGTCATGGAACGAGGGTTGTCAGTGCGCAGGCGTTGCTTTGCTGGCTCGCTATATCTTGTCTTTTTCGGTTACCCTGCCTTATTGCTCTGGGCAGTATGGGACATAGTTGACTTGAATGTCCGTCATGATGTCTGGCTTCATGCTTATCCGAGTTCCAAAGCTTCAGTCTTCCTAGAGCCTAAATAAAGTCTAAGAGTGGTTTACCATCATGTTCTTCGCAAGGGGCCGTCTCGCAGAGCAGCGTGCCACCACCTGTTGACAAGACCTGCAACATACCTACATTTCTCCATTGAGCCCCTTGTTCACTAACAAACTAACCTCTCATTGCCTTGCTTTTGCTTTTCATTGTCTTCGCCGTCCATCCTAGGTTGCTCTTGTGTCCTTCTACGACTGTATGGTGCGGCGGCGACGGTGGCCCTTTGACGTAAGTGATGTGGAGCCTCGACACAGCGGCGACATATCGATGATTGAGGAAAGCTAGTGTTTGGTAAGCCACACACAACTTAGAACTCCCACATGAACTTGAAGCTAATTCATCTGCTGGTGTGATATCATCAGCCCGTCTTGGCTCAAGTGGCATATCCTCTCAGCATGGACGAAGCGGTTGGCTGAAGGGGTTCGGAATCGGGGCTGTAAACGGAGACTGTACACTCGAAATGTAAGCAAGTCTGGCCCCAAATCGTTGCTGTTCTGAGGAGAAGCTGGGATGAGTCCAGAGAACCGTTCTTCTGTCTCACATCCGTCACATCCTCACTGCTTTGGTAGATAGAGCACCAACATCGCGATGTTATTGGAACGGCAGCAAGGATCCGTGAAATATTGCGGTGAAGGCTTTGTGTGCCTTGCAACTGAGACAACAGGTACAGCAAGAGCAGGTCAAAACAAGACGTCATAACCGAATCAGGGAACGTAAAAGAAGCTATTCTGCAACCTGGAGGGAACTGATCTTGTCCCTGGCCCAAATCCACAATCCTGGGCGCTGAATCTTGACATACTGTAGTACAGTACAGACAGGCTCACGTCGACATGCCATCGGGATGATATCTCCGGCAATCACAGCTATCGGAGCTTATTCCGCCCATGTCCGTACCATCCTTCTGCCCCCGACAGACCAGCCACCCCTGAACGTGAGCGGCATATCCAGCTCCAGGTGAAGCGCCACCGCCCGAGCCAGCCCGCGCGGTCGGGTCTTCCTGCAAGCCCAGATACTCGAGCGTCGGGCTCCTTACGGGGAGCTGAGAGTCAGAAGTGCTCCGATTTGCCACCCTCTAGCAGCAAGGAGCTGCTGCTGCGGCTCAGCGCGGCGTCGACTGCCCCGTTGTCCGGCACCTTGATGTCAAAATAATAGGTACACCAAACATCTTTTGACTCAAATCTTTTCCCAATCATTCTTACCTGAGTACTTCACGTCTTTCCGTATTCTCCTATTATTTTCTTACTTTTACTCCTCATCTCTCTTATAGCTCTTTTCTTCCCTCTCTTTCTTCTTTTCGTCTTAGAGAAGAGTAGATGGGCATCGACCTGCCGATTTGGTGTTCCTGTTTTTTTTCGGCCAGGGGGTGTCCTCTCAACCCTGAAGCTGATCAGAGGAGGAGGCGCCAGCTGAGCGGCCGCTCGTCGTCCCGTCTTTACTGTACGGATAAGGCACATGTGCGGGCAGCGGGGCGGATGTTGGTGGGAGAGGGATCGACTCTACTTCAGACAGGCGGAGGGAGCATTCGTCATTGAGCCCGTTCGCCGAGTGGCTATGGAGTTTGACAAATCGCGGACAAATCCTATTTGTTTGGACGAAAGGATCCGGGTTCGGACACGGGGGTGGGAGTTCCTGAGTCATGACCGGGAACCGAGGAGGTAGGCACGGAAAGGGCACAAGCTCTTTCAACAGCCGGCGGTCGTATGCGGATGACTTGTGCTGTGTAAGTGCCCGTCAAACCCAGCTCCTCTCTCCTCGGTTCCGCCTGCCACCCATTGCTTCTTGATATGGTCTAGATGTGTGCGCGCGTGCAGTTCACGGGCAACAAGCGGGACGAATGACCTGATCCTGCTGCCGGTCGAAGTGTGGCTTGTGGTGGTCAAACTGGTCAGCTGCTGGATTCGAGACAAACGGCCGGGCGATTGCATGTTTCTGAGCGAGCGGAAACCGCAGAACTCATCAATCGCGACCGCGGCCGCCCTCTACGCGAACGGAACGAAGGCGTGAATCGTGTGTAAGGCGACGCCACGCGTGCTTTTCCTTGCTCCTCGCCTCTTCTTGCCGTGCCCGCGGCTTCGACAGCCTACAGTACAGTGCAGCCTTGCCCCGCCCTCGGTTCTCACTCAGCCGGACGGTCCCCTCCATCGAGTGACGTGTCGCCGAGGCCCGGGAGGACCCACACCCGCGATCCACGCCCGCACCTTGGCTGTCCTCAACCCTTCGACAAGGCAGACACGACAACCGACAACGCACAGCGCGGAGCTGGCGGCCTCTTACTTGGAGAAGAAGGTTTTCGCGGCGTCATTGGCCAGGAGATCTCCATAAGAGCCGACGTATAGGCCGTGGGTAGAACGGCTAAAACGAGCAACAATTTCCCAAAGGGGCGAGCGTTGTCATGCAAAACGAGTGGGATCTCTGCCATCTCAGAGGTACGGTTACGGTACGATACGCTAGTGCCGCCCGCTATCCCTGCCCGCGGGCCGGAGTTGGGCTGGGCTGCCGGGCACGCCGAAGACGGGCACGGCAGTGTAACTCGGTGGCCTAGACCGTGACCTGAATATGTCATCGAAGGTTTGTGGAAGGGTGGCAGTTGTCGTCCGAGCGCACGGAACCGATGCTGACAGGGCTGCTGAGGAGCATCCGAAATTGCTGTGCAGCGGTACCTGAGGCAGGCAGGCCTGGAGTGCACCGCTCACTACAACCGTCTGTATCCGTACCTGCAGCACCGCCACTGCCAGCGATGGTTGTGTTTCCCCGCAAAGAGGATCTCTGGACGCAAGGGAGCGCTGGACAGCGGTCCTGATGACGACCATGGTGGAAACTTGATCCTGCCAGTGAGCTTTTCGCCAACGTAGCTGCATGGAAGTTGAATGTGTCGGTGCCGGGTCCCCCATGCCGAGCGAGGCTCAAGAAGTGAATGTATAATCGCCAAGCTGGAGGATGGATGCAGTAGGTCGACTCCGTCAAGTGGTCGGAAATCGTGAAGCGGGACTGATGAGCGGATGTGGCGAAGTCGCGTCGTGTCGCGGTGAGCGACGGGGCCGACAGACAACCATGAGCCTTGCTGACCTTTGCAATTGAACGCCGTTTCCCTTTGAGATGAAGGGTTGGTGCAGGCAGGCAGTGCAGAGATGTTGGTTACCTAGGACGCAGCAGAAACTCGCCAGTCCCAAACAACAAACCCAGTAGGCGGTCTCGCTGCAAGAGGCAAGAAACATGATTCGAGTTTGGGTGGATGCTGGGTCATTCGAGGTCCACCGAAGGACACCACGAAACGCCGAGTGATTGGGAATGCTGACGATAATGGGGCAGCGGGCCGGTACCACAACACACAACACGAAGAAACATCCGTGTCCCTTCCAGCGCAGCCTCGCAAGGTCCTTTCATTGAAGAACATGACGGATGAGCCTCGATTTGGTGATCGAGCAAGCACACTGAATAACTACCGCAGCCTCGCGTCTATCCTGAGCAGGCGGGCATCCCGGCCGCTGGGAAGGCGGGGGCGAGCGGGAGCGCGGGTATCGGCCTCGCTTCTTCGGAAAGTTGCCCGTGATCTGGATCTCGAACAGGAAAAACGGACGAGGGGGCCTGGCCAGAATGGTGGGATGGCAGAGTGCGAGACAACCACAGAACCTGGAAGTGTGCAAGTTGCCAGTTGTGGAGGTGACATGGGAGCCACTGAGCCAGCCCCTGCGACACATCTGAGACAGCTGACCCCTGCATGGGCCCCGCTGATGAAGCTGCCTGTGGTCCACTCGAGCCTTCCCCCACAGAAGCGTGCAGACCCACAAGCCGTGGGCTTTCTCGGGTCTGTGCAACCTCTGCCTGCACCCCATTGAGGCAACAGCGAATGAAAATGCGCGCCCGCCCCACCACACCGTCAACCTCAAACGTCTGCAGCCCCTGCCGCGACTCGCGTCTTCCTCCGACGACATCTCTCCAACCGCGTCGCTCCCGTGCCGGCCAGCGTCGCTCTCACCCGCACCACCCGGACAGCACACACCACACAACGAGCACGATTTCGTGACAGCTGGCTCTTGGAGCCGTCTCGCTGGATCCGAGTCGCCGGAGTCATCAGCCCACGACCAGGCAGCCACCGTCCGTCCGGTCTTGGTCTCACAGCGCAGGAGCTGGTTCCTCCAATCCTCCCCAAGCATACCGCACGCCCTCTTCACGATGCAGCTGCGCCAATTCGCCTGTCTCCAGCTCTCTGCGCACGGCCGCTTCGGGTGTAGCTGACCACAATCCGTCTGGCTGCAGGCCTTCACAGCCACAGTTAGGTTGCGCGGTAAAAGGCACTCCGCGGAACCGCCATGGACCTGCAACTGGCGAACCTGTCATGAGTGAGAAGCGGTCGTCTGCAGCATCGTGCCGCTCCCTCCTTCTCCCGTACCACCGCATTTTTGATGCTCTGGACGCGCGTCCCCTTCTTGTCCGTGACCAACGGCTGTTCCAGAGGAACGGAAAGAGGGCGATGGGGATGACAGGCGCTGCTGCTGCATCGTGAGACGTGGACGGGTCTGGATTCGCAACCCAAGCCGCCCATCATGTGGAGATCTGGGGCAGCGCGACAGAAAACAGGAGTTTCCCAGAACGAGATCCGGATCGTCGATGGCAAAACGGCGCCCGGTGCTGGCGCCAAACATAGCTCGACCATGATCTTCGATGGCCGCGCCAGGGCTAGCCGGTCTCGGGGCTAAAAAAAAATGTCGAGTTTCCTCGCAACCGTCTGCCGCAACTGTCGCGCAGGTCCAGATAATAAGCTCGTGTCGGATTTGCGGTGCAGGACCCGCGGCTCTCGCGTGCCAGGTTGGGCTTGCTCAGTCGCCTTGTCCGATGTCAAACGAACATCGAGACGCCAAGGCTCTGGCCCGAGAACGCCGGGCCTTTGCGTTCTGGGCCGATGTTGCTCCTTCATCGTTCGTTTCCGTATTGTTCCTTTGTCTTTTTGTTTTCCGCTGGCCCTTGCCTGCCTTAACTCGGGCCAGCCGTTTCTGTGCGTCTGCTTTCCACGTCCGTTGCCACCCCGCCCACGCTCTTGGGACATGTGTAGATGAGACAAGCCACCTCCCGCTGTCCTCGCACACCCGGCCCTGCCCAGCCCTCAGCCCCGACGGGCCCCATCCCCAGCCGGGGTTAGTTTCCGTCTCGTCCATCCCCCTGTCAGTCTCGTCCAAGTGGGCTGCCCCCGTCTCAGTCAGGTTCTGGTTTCTGAACGAACGACGTCGCTTCTTTTCCTTCCACGTCCGTTCTATTCTGGACTCAATCCAACCCCTCCCTCCCTGTCCTTCCATCCCTGGCCGTACACACAATGTTGCCGAGCCTCCCCCTCCACTGCGGCTCCCTACCTACATGGTATGTACATACTGTGTAGGTATGTACGTCAGTTACTTCCATTGTTACCTGCTACCCCAGCGTTGCGTCCATCTGTTCAGTGTTTTGTCTGGACTCCCTTATTTTCCCAAACGGGAGGAGCTTCTGTTTCTGAGATCTCCCTACTGCCCGCAAGGTCGTCCTTTCATGTCCTCTGCGCGCCCCGTCATCTGCGGACGGATGCTACCCTGCCAACCCCATCCTGACCATCGCCCCTTTCCTGATCGATCCTTGCCGGGCACACACACACACCGGCCCCCGACCTCACAAACAGACTGCGTATTGTGTAGGTTGGGTTTCGTGGCAGGAAAATCCGGCTTAGCTCCTACCGGTTCTTCCGAACTCGATCACACTGGGGCTATACTCCGTGCTACCTAATCCCCCCTGTCCCGAGCCCGGTCCGGCGGTAGTTCCTCTCTTATACCCCAGGGTCCTACGCCCGCCCGGTCTTCCTGGCATCTTTCCCTCCCTTTGCCTCCTCCCGCCGCGAATGTTCACACTGGTTGTCCCATAGTCACTCCTTTACACAGTAACAGATTTTTCCACCCCTGACATATCAGCATTCTGGTCTATAATACACCGGGAGCTGGTTCTTTCCCGCGCCATAACCCCCGGACGGACACCAGTGCGGACCTGCTGCCCGGCGAGTTGGCCCTGCGCCTAACTCATCACGTTCCTTTTCCTGTCACTCACAGAGACCACGTCGGCTTCCAGTCCTCGCCTTCCCGCACTTCCGCCCTGCGGTTCCAACTCGACGTCTTGCTCGGCCCATCCCGGGGCGCTACATTCATTCACCTCGCTTACATCGATCGGCTCTCACGCACACACACACGCACACTCCTTAGCTATTATCACTATCGTTCCCGCGCACACGCGACACGCCAGGGCTTCCCTGTTTCGGTTGACTGGCCCTGATCTGATTCTCTGCACCCGGCATTGCGCGTCTTATACCATCCTGGTCAGTTCCAACAGCGTCCTCCTGTGGTGTCATGACACACACCACGCACCTACCTGGTGGATCCGCTCGAGCGGGTGCCCCTCAACTGTCAGGCTCGCTTCCCTCCTGGGTGTCAATGCTAACTTTCCCGCGACCACGCTCAGCTTCCCACCGATAGATTACTCTCACCCTTCTTTTGTCTGGTACTGCTTGGCTATGGACATGAGCCAGGCCCATCTGTACGCCGCTCCAGCCACTCACCGTGCTTTCGACCGAGAAACCCAGGGCTCACATGAGTCTGATTACAGACGGCAAGAGATACAGATACTACCGTCCTTCACCTTCAACGCGCCCAGCAACAAGTACAGCGACGCGCCTCCGGCTCATTCGGATCCTGTCCTCGCCATGAACGGAAAGAGTGGCGCGCTGCCGCCCAGAACGGACTCGTTGGCGGCGTCGCAAACCATGTGGTCGACGGCGCCGACATCTCAGGGGATGCGGCCGCGCCCCGCCACCATCCACGAGGGGTTTTCGTTTTGCGTTGGGGAGGGATTCGAGGGCGTGCCAGCGTGGGACTCGTCGTCGTTGCAGATGCAGCAAGCACCGGGCGACGCCATGTCGTCCCGGCCCATCTCGGTTCACCAGGACTTCTACCCCGCCACGACCATGGGGCTGGAGAGCAGTGAGTACCTCGACAGGCGGCATGGCGCCATCGGGGGGCTAACCTTCGGTTCAGACTCGTGGGCGCAGAAACCGTGCGACGGCAGTTTGGACATCCCGGGGTTGGACTCGGACATGAGCATAGGGCAGGCGTACACGACCGACGAGGCGATCCCGATTCTCGATCTGCGATGCTCCGGTCCTCCCGTGGACAGTGATTCGATGGCTTTCGACGGCGGTGTCAACCCGCGCAGGATGTCCGGGTCGTCCTTTACCGTATCCACGACGGGCGGCTTGTCGGAAATGGCGTCGTACGATGATTTCTCGACGGCGTTCTCGGATGCGCCTTCGCTCACTTCCGATTACCCGCCGCCATCGAACAGAACCTCCATGATTTCCATGTCATCGACTCAGCTGTCTCCCGTCGCGTCGCCGCGAATGACGCCGCAGAGCCGGTCAGAATTGGTACGGACCCAGAGCAGAGGACGGGCGTCGCCGTCGCCGCGGCCTGGTGTGCGTGCCGTGCCCTATTCGGTTGAGAGCGCCAGGAACAAGAGGTGGTCTACTGGATCGTATGGCACCGCCTCCAATCGCCGCCCGTCGCCCTTCGTCTATCACCATCCCCACGATGCGTTCAACATGCACGCGCGTCTGTCCTCGCGGCATTCCTCCCCGACAATCGCGCAGGGCCAGCTACCACTAAGCTTCGGCAACCTTCAGGCGGCTCAGCAGCATCCGTACCTATACAGCAATGCGCCGGCATATCATCGCAACAGCATGCTACTGCCGACCCAGCTGCCGTCACACGCATTCCACCCCGAAGCGCAGCAGTTCGAAAACGCGCCACCGTTGCTCTCGCACGGCCTCTTCCGCATGCTCCAGAGCAACGCCGACCCGCACTCCCTTCACAGCCACTACACCGACCTCTCGGACCCGCCCGACCTGTACGCCTCGCTGCACGAGGAGCAGATCCCGCCACCGCCGGAAGACATGAACCCGACCGACCAGGACCTTGTCCCGCACGAGCAGGAGCTCCGGTTTGAGGGCGACTTGTACACGCCCAAATGGGTGCGGGGCCACGGCAACAAGCGCGAGGGCTGGTGCGGCATCTGCAAGCCGGGCCGGTGGCTGGTACTCAAGAACTCGGCCTTTTGGTACGACAAGAGCTTCACCCACGGCATCAGCGCCGCGACCGGCAACCCCTTCCAGGAGCCGCAGGAGACGCGGCGCATGGACGGCAACCCGGACGTGTGGGAGGGGCTCTGCGGCAGCTGCAACGAGTGGATCGCGCTGGTCAGCAGCAAGAAGAAGGGCACCACCTGGTTCCGGCACGCATACAAGGTAAACTTCTGCTCACTCCCAACTCTCCGCCCCGCGCGTGGCATCGTAACTAACCCATTCCCCTCTCGTCAACAGTGCCATACGCACCCGAAGATCAAAGACGCGCCCAAGCGCCGACGAGAGAGCAGCAACACGCGCGCGCTGGCCGCAACGAGCATGGCCAAGCCGCAGCCTCCACCGCCCCAATCTCAATCCCGACCGGAACCCCTCACGCCGCAGATGACACCCGCCTCGGCAGGCACGCCGACCCAAGCGAGGGCCCTTCCTCTCCCGCCCCCTCCGCCCCCTCCCACGTCGGCTCCCCACCCTATGCTGGCCGCGACGGCGCACAAGCCATCGTCGCCTCGCCATCACGAGCACCAGCAGCAGCAGCAGCAGCAGCAGCAGCAGCAGCAGCAGCAGCAGCAGCAGCAGCAGCAGCAGCAGCAGCAACAACAACAGCCGCCGCCGCCGATGCCCTCGCAGCAGCTGCATCCGCACCTGCACCAGCCGAGACCGCTGCCGCCGCAGCTGCATCATGGACATATTGTCAGTGCGGCGGCGGCTGGGGCGGTGGGGCCCATTGGAGGGCTCGATGGGTTCCCGAACATGATATGATTTTCATGTGCCTGATCTTGACCGTCGCTTCGCTTTCTTCACTTGTTTGCTCATTCTATAGACTGGCGGCTGGGGGAGCGATTGCTGGGTGGATGAGTTGATGATGACGATGACACTGAAAATCCCCCTCTCTAAATTTCTTTCTCTTGTTTCTTTTCATTCTTCCCTGGCTTGCTTCTCGTCCCCTTGGTTGCGCTGCGCTGGTGCGGTTGGCTGAGGAGGGAGAGTAATCCCCGCGGGCAGATTGACATACTCTGTTTCTATTTTCAGTTCTTTGCATATGTTTTGTTCTCTTCTTCGTCTGTTTGTTTTTGTTCCTGTCTCTCCTTGAATCGGTTCGAAATGTCCTGCTCTGCTGGGCTTTTTTCGTTACTGTTTTTTCCCCTGTTGTTGTTTTCCTCGATTCTATTTCTCGCACTCCTTCAGCTGCTGATTTTTACTCGTTCGCTTCTTTCCTTCCTTCAGAAAACCAAACTTAATTCTGGAGTGCTCTTAGCTAGCACCCTTTTACCTCCTTGTTTTGTTGTTGCAGTTTTAGGTAGATACTTAGATAGTTCCTTGGTCTGGATGGTTTGGGTCGGTTGGTCATGATGACGAACGGGACCTTGTTGATACCCCTGGAAAGCAAGAGGAGGAAATCTGATGATGGGATAAGGGACCAAAGGGGTTGTGGACGAGAGGCTGAACACAGTACTGGGAGGAAGGTATGGATTATTTACGTAGTATTGATGGTTGGGAATGGGAAGTTTTGTTTCTGCGATTCAGAGTTCTAATGTCTTGGTCGTCGTATGACATGATACGTTGTGTGGCTCATGCAGTTACACGTAGCCGCTGTGCCCAGGGTCTGGTTTAGAAGATGCCGATTCTTCTCGGGCGCTTTTTGACCTGTCTATCCTGACATACGCCTGCCAATTCCAACTTCAGTTCTCTTGAGCAGAATAGCGAGAACAAAGAGCCATCACAATGGATACCATATACTCGGGTTGTAAGCCTTTGCGTGAACCTCTCTTGGGAAGACGTTTGCCTCAACCCAACCACGTCTGCTCGATGCCCACCGAGTTACGTCGCTCGTCGCATACCAAAGCATCCGAACACCAACCGGGTACACCTGACTTCTTCCCGGGAGCATTGGGCAGGCCCAGAACAAGAAGACACTCAAGAACTGATGGGCCCAGTCCGGTCATAAACGAGTACGTGGGTTGGGTATAACCCAGTCCGGCAGGAGAGCATCGGAGACCTTCGGCGTAGAGCTTTCTACATGATATGTACCTACCTTGGCCCGAGGGTTCCTTCAACCTGCTGATATCTCGGAGTATCCGTGTCACCAATCTGTCGAAAGGGAGACGGAGTCGGCCGTCCCTTGTCAAAAACTTGATATTTACACTGTACTGCGGCAGGGCACCATGCAGATTGTTCAGGGACATTCCAGTAAGGGTGGTTCCTGGCTGATGAAATGCCGGTTGATCCGCTGCCCTGGCAACGACACAGCCCAGAGTTGACATTGTCGGGATGGAGCGAAATTCTGTGCCTATGCCCTATAGGGCGAGCAATGGAGCCTAGCTGGCAGGGATGTTAAAGTGCTTGCATATTCAGCTTGGCCTCGGCGCTCGTGGCTGGTGCCTGCTGTTGACCTGTTGCGGCTCTATTCGACGGGTTACAAATTTAAACCGAGACTGTGGACCTCTTTCTAGTCGGTTTTCTAGATCCATGTTCGTTATTCAACCAAGCAAGGGATCAGTGCCGCCAATTGAGACGATCTACTGCTGATGATGGCAGAAGATGGGAGTGCCTTCGGCAGCTGGACAAACCCCACAGCGGCCCTGTAGAAGAGAGCGGCCGGTCGCCCGCAGCCGGGAGTTCTTACTGGTTCGAAGCCCTACCCGCCCAGCTTCCCTCACCCGCTGCCGAGCCGCTCATTCCAGGCAGCGGTGTGGCCAGTCGTCATGGGGATCTGCTCAGGACAAAAGTGTCAGTGGGTTGCACCTGTCTGGGAAACACAGAGCCGTGGGTCGACGAGCTTGGGGGGAACAACTTCAAGGGTCTCCGGTGCGTCAATCAGCTCAATCATCTCGAGGCTTGTCGAAGCAAGTAAACCTCCATGAAGGTTCTGTGCCGTGCTCGTACAAGTAAGACCACCTGGGTTGACTGCCTAGCCCCAGGTACTCGGGGAGTCTGAGTTGCGGCGAACAGCGTTTCGGCGCTTCTGGCTTGCAGGCGGCGTCAAATCTGGCCGTGTCGCATTGACGCAGGAACGGAGCGATTGCGACAGGCCAGTTGACGATTTTCCTTCCGAACCCCGGATCTGCTGTGCGCGATGAGTCCCCTGTTATCCAGCGTTGAATTGGATCCCCATTTCTTGCTCCTGCAGCCTGCAGCTCACTGCAGTGCCTTCCTACCTCCACTGGTAACAGACGCTGTGAGAATTCGATGTGGCGCCGCGATAACTAACTACAGAACGACCGGTGACAGTGCAGTCGACCACCTTCCTGCAGCGTGCTTATGGGCTGACCAGCTGGGTCCATTGATGCTGGCGGGAAGCATTCGCTGTCATCGCTCATACTGAAGACGACAAACCAAACACAGACATGAACGACTTGGTGCTGCGTAAACTGCCAGTTGCCGACGTTCCTAGAAGTCCCAAGGAGCACCGCTCCACAGGGCTGATTTCCATTGGCAACAGCAATCCTTGCAAGCCTTGAGCGTGCCTGCCTTGCCTGCCTTTTCGGCCTTGCTTTCAAGCCAGGGACCGCTTCCATGGAAGGTGCGTGCGACGTTGCAGTCTGCTTTTGAGCGCCCCCACTCAACCGGAGCTGCTGCCTTCCAGAGGCGCTCTGTTCAAGCTGCCGCGGGTCGAGTATCATGCTTTACCTCTACGATACGGAGTACTCCGTATTTATCGCGACAGGCGTCGTTGTGCAACGTTGAGGTGGCTGAGCCAGGGTCAGTCGTCCATGGCAGGCTTCTCGGCTGTCTTGCTTCAATCTCCTTCAGGTGAGTCCAGCATCAAGTTGTCTTGCAACACTGTGCGCGGGGATCTTGAACCGAACCAGATCGTGGGCATCGGAACTTGGACTTGACGCCCACCCTGGCTAGCGTATGGAGCAGCGTAGGCCCCAAGATCACCGCCTCTGGGGATTCCATCATACCGATGCCGTTTGTGTGTTCTGATGCGCCGTCTTGGCCCTGCAAATGGCTCCATGCTAACGCCTCGGCGGGAAAGGCCCGGTCGGCTGCCTAGTGAACAGCTTCGGCGGATAATCTCACTGGCATGCCGTGATCTCCATAGCCCTCCATACGTGCTGGAATTCACGGCCCCCAAGCAACAGAAACCCCCTGCCGCGCCCTGAGCGTCGGCTGCCTTCGGTTCGGACCACACTGCCCCCCACCTGCTTGCCTGCTTGCTCACACCCGACACAACCTGGAAGCATGGAAGCGGGATAGGCCAGCCATCGAGCCACCGTTTGTTACCGACTCCTTCGCCCGCAGCTGCGAACTCGTTTAGCCGCCTTCCACCACGCACGACAGGGACACACCAGCGTCTCGTGCTCCGATCTGTTAACTCTGGTTTGTCTCGCCTAGCCGCCGGTCTCCCGTCAACTATCGGAACCGCTCTCGATAGCCTCCTCGGTCGTGCCACCTCTCAGTGTATACAGAGGGAGACATACTCGAGCTGTGCAGCTGTTACGGTACGTACGAACCGGTGCAAGACGCTTGCGGTACGGTAAGTACCTACAATACATCTGTCCTGCACTCCCGAATCTCCAGCTAGGGATGCAGCTGTGGCCTAGCTCAGTCAGACTGACCCGAATTGAGCACCCACAGGTGCTCCGTACGCAGTACACGGCAGTTTTCCATCCCGTCTCCTCAACTTCTCCCAACCATTGGTAGTTCCAGCCTGCCACCGACACATCGCCGGCACTGAACTACTACGACGCCCTTTTCCCCGACAACCTCACGCAGGGAGTTACTTGTTGGTTCCCTGCCCCGCCTTCCCTCATCGTCCGTTTCTCAGCTCCGCACCGCTTCCATCCCTGGCCCCGCCCTTGGAAAATGCCGTTCCTGACCCGCCCTATCGTAGACTATACTTGTACATAGGCCATTGTTCTCTGTGGTTTCGAAACGAGTACGGTCTACCATTGCGCACCTCGGTCTGAAACGCCGGCGAACCGACAACCAGCCCGTGCACGCTTCCCAGTGCCATCCGAACCGGTCGACCGCCCTCCCGTCCTCATGCGACTCGAGCGTCTCGCTTAACGTACGGCTGCCGCTACCTGCATTTGCACCGTCGTCTCAATTCCATGTGTGGCTCGGGATAATCGTTCGGAACAAAAGCGTGTCTGCTATGAGCGCGGATCAGCCAGGTTCAAGGTGCGCTGGAAGCTGTACTTGCCCCCGGTGCTGCTCACCCAGGCTGACAAGCTTGGTCCCGCAGCTTTGGTGATCCAAACGCCCCGCCTCCTACGCCTAAACGGACCCCGACATCTGTCGTCTTGCCAAGCCCGGTTTTCGAGACGCCCAAGCACGAACAGGGCCGCTTCGACGAGTCGAGCGGGTGGACTCCTCGGTTTGCCGAGGAATATTCCGTCTTCAACGCGACCCCGGGAAACCTCAGAGGCTCGAACACTCCCTTCCCCGACTTTGGTCCTCCGACTCCGTACTTGACCCAGAAACGGCCGTTGTCCTCTGGGAGGGTTGGCGCCGGCGTAGCAGTCAATTCGAACGAGCTTTCGCCGACACCAGACCTCCAATTGGGCCCTGTCGAGCCATCGAAGGTGTGGGGCTCATCGCCGACGCCTTTGCGAAGTCCGACATTTGATTGCTCGGGCACCACTAGTCAAATTCTGAGCTCCGACGAGAGGTCTGCGAAGAAGGTGCGTCGGGGCACAGTCGTCGCGGACTCACAGGGACAGACGGCGACCCCTCCTCCTTCAGCCCGCAAGGGTGAGCGTAAGCTTGCGCCCAAGTTGGACACCAGCACCATGCAACATGACCAGGACTTCAGCCAGCAGGCGCACTTCATGGCGGCCGCCCAGCAGCAGGCAATGGGGGGTTATGTGACTGCCCAGGGCGATATGTTTGCCTATCCCTTGTCAGCTCCGGCGAGCGCGCCCGCGTACGGGGCTCAGAGATCCTTTTGGGAAGCAGACGCCAGTCTTGCCGGCATGGACATCGATTTCAACGCCAACAGCGCTGGTGTCTTCCAGCCCCCAACCCCGCTTCAGGGAACGGGACCGGTGGATTGGGTCAGGGCGAACCAGATGCTGCAAAGTCAAGCCGGCCTTGTCGGACACGGCGATGGCCATGCGACCGCCGGTGACCAGTCCGCCCTGGTCTCCCAACCACCTCTGTCGATGCTCGTAACTTCTTCGGCCGACCACTCGATGTTTGCTGCCAGTTATCCCACCCCCATCGAGGATCCCTTTGGGATGAGTGACAGCGGCGGTGCAGTGAACCCGGGTCTCTTGTTCAGCCGGCCTCAAACGGCGGGTATGGACGTGACTTCGTTTAGCTCGTCCATGCCAGTACCGACCCCGCCAGAGTCTGTAGCGGCACCAGCTAGCCAGACGGACAGTCGGCGACCTTCCACCGCGCAGGTACTGGGACGCAGCGAGTTGCGCCGTTCGGCCAGCGCGAAAGATGTGACCCCGAGGAAGCACGACCGCACGTCGGCGAGCTCTCCCATCAAGGAGGCCGGGCGCCCTGGACTCTCACGCAGTTTCAGCGAAAACAGAGGAAAGAAGGCCACGGGCCGGTCATCTTTGCCTACACTGGCTCCGCGGCCGCGATCTCAGCTGGCGAGCAGCGCCGGAGTAAACGCCAACAAGCCGGTCGTGTCGCAGCCGCAGAGACCGAGCGGCAGGTCGTCCCCGACGAAAAGCCACCAGCACCACCATCGCCTGTCGAGCCTATCCTCAATCCCCGAGACAACAGCCCTGCAGCAAATGAGGACGCAGGCGACGTTTTCCATCGGTGCGGACGGCCGCGCGCGGGTAGAGACCACAGTAGTCGTGGTGGATGAGGTTCCCTCCAGCACCCGCAAGCGGCACAGCACGTATACGGTAGCACCCCGGCGGCAGTGGGACTCGTCGGACGACGATTCCTCCTCAACAGATGACGAACCTATCGTCATACCTAGTAGGAATACGTCATTTGCGCTCCCGGACCCCCTCAAACCCACGACGACGCACCCCTTCCACAACCCGCAGCGAAGCATAAGCGAGCGTAGCACAACGTCGTACACGAGCTTCCACCAGGGGCCATCCCAGGAGAGCGGCGACAGCGACGGCGAGACGGTCGTGGACGACCTGTCGCCCACGCGCAAGGCGTCGGGCAACGCGCTGAGCGAGCTCCGGAAGCTGCGCGAGACGCGGCACAAGCAGACGACGTCATCCGTTAGCTCGAAGCCCAAGCGGTACGTGGCCGGGGCGCATCATCATTATCCATCACATCCTGCCACGTCGCCGACGACGTTGAGCGAGTCGAGTTTGCCTACGCCGACGACAAACAGCAGGACCCGCGGCGTTCGGTGCGTCTGCAACCGAGCCGAGGCCGGACGGAATGACTTGCTGATTCAGTGGTGCGTGCCCTTTCTCATCTCCCACGTGTAACCCCTTCGACATGGCTTCCGATGTCTAAGGGTAGATTACATGATTACGCGCGTTCATTGCTAACATGGAATTGCCCGCAGTGAATCATGCGAGATGTATGTTCACGGCCAGTGTGTCAACATCTCGCAGCGGACGATTCCGTCCATCTACATCTGCGCCTTCTGCGCGAACACGCCCAACATGCGGGGCGGGAGGTTGCGCGACAACGGGCGCTTGTCCAGCACGGTGGTTGGGCCGGGCTCGACTGGGTCACCGCTTGCGCACAAAACCATGAAGTCGTTCCGGTGAGGGCATCATCAGCACTGCACTGGCTGGCTGGTGCGGCAGCGCCGATGGAAACGACCCAGCAGACACCTTCCTGGGCGAGAGACAGGTTATAGTGCATGTTGCTGCGTCGTCTATTCTTGCGGTTGGTTCAGTGGGAGGCGCTGGTGTCGCCAGTTGCATACTTAACGAATACAATGATGGAAGGAGAACAAGAAGCCTCAAGCGAGCAAACCGACAAACTTGCATGGCGCGCGAGCGACGCATGGCAGTGCCCGAGTGCACACGACATATACCCGTATCTCATATATATAGTTTTCCAATGATGAACATGAGCTCACAAACATCGTCGTAACTACCTTCCACTGTCGGATCGATCCCAGCGGCTGATATCGGAAGGTGACGGGCATGGACCCGAAGGCCGGCATCCGAAAAGCGGGCTTGCAGTGCCGACCGCCGACTTCGGAAAGGCGGGGTTGGTTCGGAAGTTGTTGGCACCTCAGTGAGGTCAACGCGGGGCGGCCAGTTATTCCCCTTTTTTATAAACCGCGCTGCAGCCCAAGAGGTTTCAATTGACGAGCTTCTCCGATTTTTATTTTGGTTCTGGTTTTGCGTGTGTGTGTGTTTCGATACCTCAAGAAGGAAGGTGCTGCCTGCGAGGCTCGTCTGCTCTGCCCCTCCTCCATCCGCTTCGGTTTCTGTCTGGCTCCGTCCTTGCGACAACGATTCACCCTTGACCACACCCACGAGCAAAAACTACACACTCAGAGTCGAACGAACATGGCGACGCACAACATTGTCGTTTTCGGCGGTGACCACTGCGGTCCGGAGGTATGACTCTTAGACTTCGCTTCCCATTGGAAAAGCCTCCGTTCGCCGACACCACCTCAGGCTGGGCACCAAAGTCATGAAAACCAGCTAACAAACGCTTGACAGGTTGTGGCCGAAGCGATCAAGGTGTGTTTGCCTAAAAAAAAAAAAAAAAAAAAAAAAAAAACACTTGCCTTCTCCCAAGCCAATGCTCGCCCATTACCTTCCGCCGTGTCCGCCCGAAGCAAACAACCGGGGAGTCGAGGATCAACCAGCGCTGACAATGGGGTTTCACATGCAAACAGGTCCTCAAGGCAATTGAGACGCACAGCCCGTCGGCCGGCAAATTCAACCTGCAGGAGCATCTTCTGGGAGGGGTAAGTGCTACTACATTTTCCGTTCTTTCGCTCTCCCGAACCGAGACATATCTTCTCCGGGTTTGCTACTGGTGTTTCCTGCTTTCTTCCAAGCTCCCGTAGCTCGGAGCTACCCCTGCTCGGTGGAGCCGGCTCCATGTTGAATCCCCAGTGGACAGGCTGGACGACGGCAACTGCACAGAACACAACACAATTTGGTGCATATACAAAGATATGTATTACTCTTGCTAACGATGAGCCCCGCCTGTAGGCCTCGATCAAAGTCCACAATGACGCCCTGACCGAAGAAGCGCTGGCCGCGGCCAAGTCGGCCGACGCCATCCTGCTCGGCGCCATCGGCGGGCCGGAATGGGGCCCCTCGTCGCCCGTGCGCCCGGAGCAGGGCATCCTGAAGCTGCGCAAGGAGCTCGGCACCTACGGCAACCTGCGGCCCTGCAGCTTCGCGTCTGAGTCGCTGGTCGACAGCTCGCCGCTCAAGGCCGAGGTGTGCCGCGGCACCGACTTCGTCGTCGTGCGCGAGCTCACGGGCGGCATCTACTTTGGCGACCGCAAGGAGGACGACGGGTCCGGCTTCGCCCTCGACACGGAGCCCTACTCGCGGCCGGAGATCGAGCGCATCGCCCGCCTAGCCGGCTTCCTCGCCCTTGCCAACAACCCGCCCTCCAAGGTCTGGTCGCTCGACAAGGCCAACGTGCTGGCCACCAGCCGCCTGTGGCGCAAGGTCGTCTCCGAGGTGTTTGCCAACGAGTTCCCCCAGCTCGAGCTCGGCCACCAGCTGATCGACAGCGCCGCCATGATTATGGTCAAGAACCCGCGCGCGCTCAACGGCGTGGTGATCACGAGCAACCTGTTTGGCGACATCATCAGCGACGAGGCGTCTGTCATCCCCGGTAGCATCGGCCTGCTGCCGAGCGCCAGTCTGGGCGGCATCCCCGACGGCAAGAGCAAGTGCAACGGCATCTACGAGCCGATCCACGGTGAGTTTCCCTTTCCTCTCCTTTCTTACTTACCAGTTTAGTTCAAGGGAGCGAACGTGACTGACTAACCTCTGATAGGCTCCGCCCCGGACATCTCGGGCAAGGGCATCGTCAACCCGGTCGGCACCATCCTCTCGGTTGCCATGATGCTGCGCTACTCGCTCAACCTGCCCAAGGAGGCGGCGGCCGTCGAGGCGGCCGTCAAGAACGCCATCGACAACGGCGCGCGCACCAAGGACCTTGGCGGCAGCGCCGGGACCGCCGAGATGGGCGACGCTGTGGTGGCCGAGCTGGTGAAGCTGCTGACGGCATGAGGGAGCTTGGTGGTCTTGGATGGGCTGTGGATGATTTGATTGCGCTGATTTAGGGAGGAGGGGCTTACCAAAAAGGTATACAAAATGGGCTATGACCGGGCAGGACGGATTGGGCACGGCGCTGGCTAGCTGAGGCTGGCTAGGGAGACATGACCGTGGTCAACGCATGATATGGCGGTCTGTGTTTGCGCTGAATTTGAAACGTTGTGCCGTGCACCTTTTCCGCTTCCTTCAGGTGCTGCCAGCGGAGCCAGTATCCGAACGCAAGAGCGTTCGTTGTCTTCACATATCATCAGACGAGGCTCGCTCAGCCTCATTATCGCCGTCCGACTGGGTGTCGTCTCCGCCCATGAAGAAGCATCCGCTATCGCTATCACGGCCAACATCTTCGTCCGACTCTTCAGCAGCATCCGGGTCGCCGCCGTGATCTTCACCGAGCAGGAACATGTCCAGCTTCTGCAGCTCCTCGTCGTCCCGGCCAGGGGACACCACGCGGTTCAGAGCGCCGTCGTCAAACGCGATGCCGTACCTGCGGCGGTCAGCTTCTCCTGTCTCCCTGCTCAAGATATCGTGCCAATTGTCGGGGACACATAGACAAAAAAACACGGTCAGGGGCCTCGTGTCAACGCAACGCAGGGAAGCGTACCACAAGAGTAACCCGAGCAGCCTCGCCTTCTTGACCCGCGCTCGGAACGCGACATCCTCCACCAGTGCTGGTACTGCTGCCTCCAGCTCCTCCCATAATACCTTGCGGAGCTGGTCCGCACATGCGTAGTACTCGAACCGCCATTTCCCAGTGTCACCGGCAACAGGTACCATCCGCCCCAGCACCTCCTCCAGCCCGTACAACCCCACACCAAAGGGAAGATACTCGCCCTCGGCCCTAATTGACTGTCAGCAGATCATATCCCCAATTTTTAAAGGCCACCGAGAGTCACGCAGCAGTGAGAAAGCACAAGAGAGCACGGAGTCAACCTACCAATCCACCAGCCCGCACAACCTCACAACCGGCCCCTCCCTCCCTCTATCTCCCCTCTCTGCCCACCCGCCGTCCGATCCCCATTCTTCCTGCCCCCCTCCCTCATGGCATCGAGACCCAACACAAGAAGAATCAAACTCAGCCAACACATTCCCCACCCCCGCCCCAACCAAATCCCCATGCGTCACCACCCACGGCAGCCCCTCCCCATCCCCACCCACATCTCCCTCCCCATCCCCAGCAATCTCCCCCATCGCCCCCTCCACCTCGCGCACAACACCCCAAAACCGCCGCGGTAGACCCCTCCGCAGCAACGCCAGGCGCGCGCGCAGGCTCAGGCCGATGCGCCGCTTGAGTGGTGCCAGGCGCGGGGAGGAAGGGGGGATGGAGGCGCGGTGGGAGGGGAGGAAATACCGCGTTGCGAGGGCGCGGACGAGGGGATTGAGGGTTATGAAGGTTGGTTGGAGGTGGGGTTGGGCTTTGGGTGGTAGGCAGGGGAGGGGAGGGGTGAGGGGGAGGAAGGTGGATTGTGGTGGTGTAGAAATTGTCGTCGTGGTGGTGGAAAGGGGGAAATGGGTGTCGAGGAGGGCGGGGAGGGGAGTACCCGGGAGGAGGGAGTGGGAGTAGACTAGGAGGATGTCATTGCCGGTGTTGTTGCTGGAGTTGTTGTTGTTGTTGTCGTCGTCTCCGTCCTGGCGA
Source organism: Chaetomiaceae sp. R4402 (assembly GCA_023628555.1). Taxonomy (NCBI): domain Eukaryota; kingdom Fungi; phylum Ascomycota; class Sordariomycetes; order Sordariales; family Chaetomiaceae; species Chaetomiaceae sp. R4402. Next base: position 486,607 of record JAMAKO010000011.1, on the reverse strand, counting down.
CTGGGCCGGCATGAAAGGGGGAAGCTGATGGAACCCAGTAGCTGGGTGTGCGGCACCAGATCGCCGAGCGCCTCCCGCGCGGCGGCGGCGATCTCGGTATCGAGGCGGTGCTTGGACGGACGGAACTGAACGACAGAGTCGTGGTCGCGGAGCAGCAGCGTGTAGGAGCAGTAGCCCTGGTTGGGCGCCTCGATGGGGGCAGACGACGGGTAAAGGGATTCGGCGAAGCGCCAGCATTGAGCTCGGGCCGAGGCGGGGAAGCCATTGCGCGCAAAGAAATCAGGCACTTCGTGGAGCTTGTTGTCGTTCATCATCATGTCTGGGGTGGTGGTGGTCGTGTCTGAAGGTTAGTGAGCTGTGAGAGTGAACTCAGCAAACACCGGGTGAAAGCATAAAAAGCCGTCTGTCCGCCATGTGACAGACAACAGGGTCACGGTGACAGACAATCATCGCAATGCTGACAGAGCTAGCCAGGCGCGGAGCTCGGTATGTGTGAGGGGACGTTCCTCGGACGATGACCCAGTGAGCGGGCTGCAGCAAGCCACGCGGCTAACGGTGTGATCGTGCATGAACAAGTAACATCACCGGGTGCTCATGCAGAGTTGGGCGCCCTGCATCAACCCCGCCGCCGCGGATCTCCATGTTGATGCATCTCGTCTCTGTCAGTGCTTCACCGAAGGAGCCGTCCACACGTCGAACAAACGAATGGACGACGGATGAAGATACTTCTGTGTGGTATTCAGTGAGCGGAGCGCTGCACACTATCAACTTCATGTATAACACAACCGCTGGTCCACCAATCCTATTTAGCCCTCAGCAACAACATCATCCAAACAATCTCCATCGCCCGTGCCCCCTCAAGCAATCTGTCGCACGCACTTGAACTATCAAAGGCTTAATAACGCTTCACCTCTCTCGCCCTCTCACGGCCCTCCCTCACCCGCTCCCACCACCCTTCCCCGCAAACCCCCACGCCAACCCGCACCCGTCGCGGGGGCGAAACAGTCATCACCAGCCACAACCCATACAGCAACACTTTAGACACCCACTCCCTTCACACACCAACCTGATCTTTGATTCATCCTCATACCCATCGGAACCCGACCCAAACAAAACCACCCTCACGCCTCCCCACCCCGCCTCCGCCTCCCCCACCCAAACGCCCACCCAAACACCCGCCTCAGCACGCCACCAACCAGGTCGACAAACACCAGCCTCAGGATGGCGCGGATCCAGCCGCCGCCCTTGCGGGGCTGCAGGACAGGGATGCTGTGCGACGAGGGCGTCCGGGCGGGCAGGGCCGGCGTCCCTTCCCCTCCTCGTCGTCCTTCCTGCGGATGAAGGCGCTGTTGCTCTGAGGGACCCGCGCCTGGTCGCTTGCGGAGTTGGCTGGTGCTTTCGGGGTCAGGCTTCTTGGTGGTGTTGTCGTCGATAGCTTTTCCGTGCTGAGGAGGAGCGATGGTGTCGCTGGTCGGGGGCGGGGTGGCGGCCACCTCGGCGTAGCTGCGGCGTCGGCCGCTGGTGGATGCTGGATGCGGAGGTGCGGACTCGGGAGAAGGGCCGGGTTTGTCTGTTTCGGAGGCCTCTGGCTTCGCGGGTTCGGTATCTTCAGGCGGCTTGTCGTGAGAAGGCTTCGACGCCGTGACTTGGGCATAGCTGGGATGGTCGCTGGGCGGGTCATCCCGCGCAGTTGTCTCGGTGGGAGATGGCGGCGCCGAGCCTGCTTCTTCGGGCTTCGGTGCCGAGTCCAAGGCGGCTTCGTGCCCGTCCGTTTGAAGCTCAGCCCCTGAAGGCGCTGAGCTACCCGGAATATCTTGGAGAGGGTTGCCCTTCCGAACTGTCTTTGGTGACGGCGGGGAGCCCATTGGCGACCCTTCCGGCGTCACAATTGGAATATGTGCCGGCTTGACCGTCCTAGGGCTTATACCTTCCGGCAGAGCAACTCCTTCGTCCTCATCGCTAGCCGGCAGCTTAAGATGCTGAGGCCTGGGCTTCAAGGGGTTGGAGAATACTATTGCCGGACGTGGGGTTTCTTCCTCTGGGATCGGCTCTTCCTCCGAGATGGAATGCAGCGAGGCAGTCGTGGGTATCGAGCTGACCGAGTCGCGTGGAGACTTCTTCGAGGCGCGATGCATGTGGGCAAACGACGCCTGGGGCGCGGACAGCACAAAGTCTCCGGTGATGTCTTCAGTGCCGCGCCGCGATGGGTTGATGACTGGGGAAGGAGATCTCCCATCAAAGGAAGCGTCGTCCGCCTGGAGGCCCGTTTCCAGCTTTCGGACAGCATCTATGATATCTTGTCTGGTCGACGGGAAGCGCTCTAGGGTGGGGTCGTCCAGGTCAAATTCATCAGGGTCAATGTCCTCGAGGGACGCACGATTCGCGCTGTAGCGATCGTCTTGAGGCTCCTCATTGACAGCAACCAACTCATCCGATTCTTCGCCTGGCTGGTGGAGTCCAGCACATTCGTGGGCAAAAAGAGGTGACTTATCCGCAATGTATTCTTCTTGATCCTGCTGGGGAAACTCCTCGCCTCGAGGTTGCATCTGAAAGGGGCGGCCATCTCCCGGGGGAGGCTCCAGGATGAAAATCGTGCTCTGACTTTATCAGTTCACCATGGTACGCGCCGAGTGGTTGGAGGTAAGAACTACGTACCTGGCGTAATTTGAACGTCTCATCGGTGTTCTTTACTACATCCCGCAGAGAATCCCCGTTGGCCTCACCACGCTCGGGAGGCCCTCGCTCAGGCACTTCCTCGTGAAGCAGCTCGGCCGAGTCGGCTACTTCCGCCGCGGTTCTAGCAAAGATCGGAGTGCCGGTGCCGGAACGGTCGGGGTCGGCCGCATCGGTAGAGGATTGAAGACGATTGGCGGCAGCTTGGGCATAGCTCAAGGGTTTACCGTCGTCGGCATTCTGTCGGCTCTGGCTGTCGTGAGGACTCTCGGATTGCTCGCCGGATAGTCTAGCACAACTTGATATTAGCATCTCGTTGCATCTTTGTGCAAGCTGCTCTGTCGATTGTACTTGCTCTTGCTGCGGCTTGAACTCCAACACATGGTTCGTGATCCCAGAGCTATCTGTCACGACCGGGCCGTCGTCCTTCAGCACCCACCAGTCCCCGTCGCCGATACGAAACTTGTATTCGATGCGGGAACCGGGTTCGCCGTAGACCTCCTTTTTGAAGTCGAACTCGCCGTCCTCCCGAGTGCTATGTTCCATCTCGTAGGGCTGCCATGGCGGGTGTGAGAAGGTGCCTGCCACAAACAGTGGCGGCTGCGTGCCAGGCTTGTGGTAGGTGATGACGGCGGGGATCCTGGTAGATGCCATTGAGGCAACTGGTGGGACAGATCACCTTGTCAGGTCGTCGAGACGAAGGGTGGTGCAAGAGTCGACCTCGAGCTTGCTATTGCTGAACGCAAAGATCTTTGCAGCGGATCTAGACGACTATCCAACTCGGTGTCAAAGGTGCTTGGAAAGAATAGTTAAGATGGCGGGACAAGGTAATTGATGTCTGAAGTCAGAGTCTTGGTTAGCATGGCAGCCAACTGACGTGCGCCGCCTGCGACGGTTCTTCTCGCAATGGGCAGGCATGAAAAGTCACGCCACACTTATCTTCGGGAGGGGAGAGTGCAGGGAGTTGGTAGGTCAGGAAGGTCGTCGGGCAATGGCGGGGCAGAGTCACACAACAGCAGGAGCGAAAGCAGCAGGAGCACTCGCCGGCTTGAAAGTCCAATGGCCCAGAAGTCAGAGCCTCAATTCGAGTCGCCCATCGCACCGAAGGTGCCTTCTGAACGGACTGTGTAATCCAGAGCACGTCTAAAGCTGTGGATGGGCAAATTCTCTGGTTCAATCGGATGGTCTAGGCAGAGCTTTAAATCATGTGTCGACCGAAAAGCACGGAAAGCAAAAGCAAGCCACTTTGGGCGCGTCCAAGGCAACCTGGAACCTACAGTACCTGGAAACCTGGAAGGGCGTGAGGCTAACTGAAGCCGGGAGGCCTGATGCCTACCTACCTCCTACTGCAAGTTGTACCTACGATGCCCTGACCATCCAAGGAGAATGCTCAATGGAATTGGTTCAATGCTTGTCGAGGACCTGCCAGGCAACTTGCCTCGCCCACTGGCGCAAAGGTGGCAAGCAGTGACGACGAAAATACACCTTGTCATTGAATGTTATATGTGCGCTTTGCGAGACTGGTGAGAAGGAAAGCTGCTGGAGTCTCCACACTGGCGTCATGGATATGGATCTCTTGCGCCCGCGGGCGGTCACACAAGGCAGAAGGCCCTCGACGCCCGGGATGGTGCAGCTTAGCGTAGCTTCGGCCCACCAACTTAACGTCAGCTCCGATAAGAATAAAGTTGCTGTGGATAACTAACCAGGATAAGCCGAGATGGGCGACTTCCAGTGGAGTCGTCGGGGCAGCCCAGCACGAGAGACACGACGTCAACGCAAAGAACAGTGATAATCAACCCAGCGACACCCTACCCACAGAGTAGCCCGGGGAAACGGGGAACAGCTTGGGTGATTATCAACAAGATTCCCTTCTCGAAACCATGGCGGGCGTTCCTCCAGACACGATCCACATCAAGCGCAAGCGCGGGGACGACGACCCGGTTGACTTTCTACGTATGCAACTCCTTTGCCCTCGACGGCTGTGTGCATTAGCTGACTACAGTCGACATGTCCCACTGCAGAGTTTGAGCGGGGCAAGCGGTCCCGTAGCCAGTCTGGCGGAGGCGACACCTGGGTCTACCAGCGCAGGCGTGTCTCTGCGAAAGCCGTCAGCCTAGCCGCACCCTCTGTGCTTGCCATCCCGACCATTCAGGCCACGCAAGAAGGCGACGAGAATCCCTTGGCAAAAACCGTGCATCGGAAGCCTCAGCCAACACTCCTTGAAGCAGCGCCCCAACTACCGCAGCAACCGGCACCGCCCGTCTCGACACGCCCTGCCCCTGAGCACATCCGCCGCTTTCACCTGTCTCGATCCGACTCGCCCCAACTTTCCGCCGGCATTTCCAAGAAGCGCACCGCCCCGGCCGTGTTTGTCGAGCGGGATGCAAAGAAGCAGCGCGAGTCGCTCAGAGCCGTCCTCGAGCAACACCATGTAGCGCCCTCGGAGCGACCAAAAGCCCAGGTCAACGCGCAGGCCGCAAGGCCAGCGGCACCCAAGGGTGAGGAGCCGAGACCCGTACAGCCTGAGAGTTCTGCAGCCAAAACGAGTCCCAAGCTGTCAGCCTCCAGGCCTGCGGCGCCAGTGTCGATGCCTGATCGGAAGAATAAGGATCTGGATGAGATGGCGCGGCTGATGGACAGCTGGACACTGGACTTGATAGCTCAAGACCGAGAGAAGATGGAGCAGAAAACCTCAACGGCCAAGTACAATCCCGCGACGTCAAAATTCAAGCCTCGAGCCCCCAAGCTACGCTATTTTGAACGGCATCCAGAGTCTGTGGCCGCCAAGGAACGGGAGAGTGCAGCACAGCAACCGGCAGCCGCCACCCCGCCAGCTACGGATGGCAACGTTGTCGACATGACTGACGACAACAATGACGACGACTACGTGCTGGAGACGTACGAGCGTGTTCCCGCTGAACGCCTACTGGACCAGGCGGTGCCGGCCCACCGCGTCGGCTTGTTGGTCTTCGACTCGGAGCCTGATATGGCCCAGTTTTTCTACGGCAACGAGTCGGATAGCGAGGACGGTTTTGCGGAAGATGACGACGACTCCAACGGTGAGCGACGCCCCCGAGTAGAGTGGGCTTCATGGCTGAACACGACTGACAAGTTCCCCAGACGAGAACTTCTATGCAAACGAGTATCCCGACGAGGATCTCGCTTCAGATGACGAGTTTGACCGGGATCCCTACCAGTACAGGAATCAGAACGCATCGGATCTTGAAGAGTTCGACGAACGGGAGTTCGATGCGGAGCAGGACGCCGAGAATGCTTGGACGGACAAAGTATGGGACAGAGCCGAGAAGCTCCAAGGCCAGCCAGGTTGGGATTGATGGGTCAATGCTCGCTCCTCCAAAGACACTACCAAGCAATGTAAACGAGAGGTTGCCACAATTGAGCGTATTGTGATGTGGCTGTCAAGTACGCACACGTCTGGTCCCCATCATGAGTGAAGCCATCAAAACTAAGTATTATCCCACTATCATCCATAAATATCCGAAACCTCATCCCAGCCAAGCCTCATCACACATTAAAGAAGACTGCGTAGGTTACTCAGCTGCTGCTAGGTACCTCGGACTATTGGAGATAGGAAGAAAAGGAGGCATGGGGAAGACCAAAAATCACGACAGAACCGAAACAGGCGAATCTGTACCCATGAATCCGGCCGGCCGAGACTGCAAACACTCCATGTGCGTTGTGAGGAGGAGTCACGGGGAGGACAGGAACGCGCTGGAGATGTCGCGCTCGCCGATCGTGCCTGAATTTCCGTTAACGTGGTTGTGCCTCTCCGAAGAGGGAGGAATGACTGGTAGATAACGTTTTCCAACTCTGCCGCATCGGTTGAAGGTCGACGCGGGGAGGAACATCCAGGACTACCAAGAAGAGGTTTGAGACGCCGCACCTTCCACCCGGCAGGGGACGCAAGGGGTTGGCGCTTCCCCTTCTCTGTCGTGCAGCGGGCAACGCATGTTGGGCCAAGTCACTGTTGTGGTGCATCAAAGGGGCGTGCCGCCCCCTTGGACCACCTGCCGGGAGATAGCGGAAGGAATGGAAGGTGAAATCAAGACTCTATTCTGCATAAAGCCTATTCGAATCGTCACAACTACTACGCCAGCTGCCTTTATATACCCAGCGACATTCTTCCAACGACGTGGATCGTTGTCCTCGTTGCACGTCCAGATCACTGGCTTACCGAACTGCACAGTCTGCTGCGGACGATACTTGCCCGTCGCGGTAAAGGTCATCTGACAACCCAACATCTCGCGCCAGTACTTAAAGTCCCTGCCCATGTCATTCAACACCACATGTGTGCAGTCGCTCTTCAAAACATCAAGATTCCAACACTTCGTCATGGTCCCCGGACGGCCCCAGGACATGGCCCACTCCGTCTTGCCCGTGCGAAGAGGGCCGATGAGAAGAAGGGCATGCGGACGACCACCACGATCCTCGGCGAAATTCCGCTTCCACCACTGGAGAAGCTGAGAAGGCACCCGCCAAGGCTTGACAGGAAAGTCAGGTGTGTACGGCACAGCCCGCTTCCGCTTCGTCCCTAGAAACTGCCCAGGATAGCGAAACACCCAGTCAAACGGACACTCCCGCTTAAGGATGTCCACACAGTCCTCAACGTGCTCCGCTGCAATCGCCTGGCGACAAGCCTCGTCCCTCGCCACAGCACGAGCAACCGGCGCATTTAGCTCGGTGATCCACGTCCCAAAGACGTACTCGTTGCCCCCCTTGCAAACGTAGGCCTGGCAGAACTCAGCAAACCGGCGGAGCGACTCATGCGCCTGCTTCGTCTTGATGCGAATGGACAGCGTGTCGGGCTCCGGCCCGTTCTCCCCCGGGATCATCACCACAAGCTTCTGACGAGCGTCACGCCAGTGCACGCCCTTCTCGAAACGCATGAGCACATGGTAGTGAGGCGTACCGTCCTGGTGCAGCTCCCGCGCACCGTAGACCTGCAAGGTAGCTCGGACACCCGTGTCCGTATCCAATAGCGGCAAGCGAGGCGCGATGCTCTCGCGCAACAGGCGTTCAAACAGCTCGTGATCGTCGACACGGCTCCGGTTGTACGTGACAAACACGTAGCTGCCCTGCAGCTCAAAGCGTCCCTCTGTATCGCTCCGCTCATACGCCGCCTGCTCGGCCGCAAGAAGCGACCCTGGCTCCAAGCCAGGAGTGAGACACTGCAACGATTCCATCGTAGAACAAAAGATGAAGAAAGGAGGAAGACGACCCAGCTTCTTCGACGCACAGCTCGGGGGCGCCCCGCGCCCTTATACCTCCGGATGCTGACGCAGGTGGGGCGGTCAACCCATTTGCCCGCGGCGTCCCGCCGTGATTGGCCCGCTCCTCCGTCCCTCGCACCCCCGTCACGCTCGATCTGGAAGTCGCGACATATTGGATAGCAACATGTGCAAGGCAGCTGAATCGTATCAGGCCAGGCAGCCATCCCGCAATGAAAGATCGGTCGTGGAGGTCCTTATTGTACCGAGGTAATGTTTCATTGCCGGTAGACCGAGATCTCAACTCTCACTACCCGGTAGGGTTGAGCGTCTTCAGAATGAATGGAAAGGACCCTTCGATTCTCCACCGTTCTGTCGTCTCGTCGATCGACAGCAACAGACGGAAATCTCCGCCTGGCCTTTCCACCACACAACCCACACGATACGGAGTATCTGCTCCCTTTCTCGAGATTTGAGGGGTGTCGGCATTCGAAGGAAGCTGGAACCTAAGACGCCATCCTGCCACCATGCACTCCGCCTCAGGTCACGGGACGGATAGCGGATCTTGGAAATCTGATAGATCACTTTTGCTGACCATCTCTCCATTGTCCTGGACGCTTCTCAATTGACTATCGACTGCGGAGCAACTCACGAGAAAATCTCCGACGTACGACGAGCACGTTACAGTGTGCCAACCTGCTTGGCACATTCCTCGGTTTGGGGATCCGGCAGGCTCCGTCGTTCGACTGCGCGCCATGCTGCCCCCTTTCGGCACTTTCGCGACATTTAGCGGCTGTCTTTCTCTCCCAAACGAAAGCTCATCTGAAACATGATAACCATCTGCGTTAGCCTGGAACAAAGCACCTCGCTACCCCAGGAAACGCTAACGTAAGGTTCAGCCCATTGTTGGGCGCGGTCGGGCCAGCCCAGCAAAGCGGGCTGTCCAATGTCCAGAACGCCACCTCCTCACCGTTCACCACGCAACAACTCGACGATGCCGGATCTGGCGTGGGCTTCGATCCACGGCGCATCGGGTGACACGGGCAGCTGTGGCAGTCTGATCCCGGCGTTGCACAACGCAGCCTCTGGACGTCCTGTCATACTTGACCGAACGACAGAGCTTCCTCAACGGGTCGTGTTTATTTGTTGACGGTGAGTTGACAGGACTCTTTCAACCTCACTACATCAAATAAGAGCCCCGCAACGTCAACGGTACCCGAAGGTAGGGAGGAACGTGTTGTCTGTGCGCGGAGCATCGCAATCGCGGCGTCGGGCTTGTTCACCAGCCCGCATACACAGTACATCCCCGAGGGCAAGTCGCCCACACCACAAGGTGCCTCCGGCAAGGCTAGAGCTTGCCCCGGGAACCCTCCTCTCGGCGCCCAGAACCCTTGCCCCTATCATCCAGAGGAGCCTCCAATCGCGGCGCCGTACTGAGGATGCTCTCGCTTGGCGCCATGTCCCGGAAAGACTCGTCGCCAGAGAACTTCCTGCTTAGTGCGTCAGCTCCCCCTCCTCTGAGGACGCACGATTCAGGCCGAAGGGAGATAGTACGTACCAGCCTCGCTCCTCCCCCAGGGACAGATGGGCACAGTCGCTGTTTAGTTCGCAGTCCCAACCTCCCGACACCCCGCGCCCCGCCCTCCAGCAGCAGCAGCCGGGCGCCGAACCATGTCTGCCGTGGTGATCGGCATCGCGTGCGTCCGTGGCTTGCCTCATGGCCCTTTCCGACGCCCCAGCTTTCTCCTCCCTGCCGAGGTCCTGCCGGCGCCGCCGGAACATGCTCAGCCCGCAGGTGAAGCACTTGAAGTCCTCGACCTCGACAATGTCAGGCATCCGCCCCGTCAGCACACGCCCCAGCGCGATGATGACGGCCGCGTGCGAGCACAGCAAGATGGCACGCACGCCGTCTCTGTCACACTCGGCGATCACCGCCTCCATAGTCGCCGCCACGCGGTCATGCAATTCATCGATACCTTCGCCCATACGGTTCGGCGTAACTGCTGGTCCATAATCCGGCTCCAGCAGACCCGGGAACAGCGGCTCCAGCGTCTCAAGACTGGAGGGCACCGGATGCTGGAAGTCGGCCGAGCCGTACCACTCACCTAGCCCCGTCTCACCTCGAACTTTCAGGGGCCGCTCGCGGCGTCTCTCGCCACCCTCCGTTGCTTCTGCCTCTGCGGCTGCTGCTGCGTCCTGCGCCCTACGCATGAACGGCTCGACGGTCTGCAGGCAGCGGTAGTAGAGGCTGGAGTAGATGCGCTCGATAGGCGGGTCCGTCGCCAGCAGCCTCTCTGCCAGCTCACGGGCTTGGTCGACGCCATGCGCCGTCAAGGCCGGATCGGCGGGCTGGCCTGTCGGAGACTTGTAGGTCGTCGTGTAGCTGCCGTTGGAAGGATCGACCAGCCAGTTGGACCGGAACTGAGGGTTGATAAGTGCTGTGTCAGCCAAATGTCACCGCATCACAGCGTGCGCCCAGACTGGGAACACTCTACGGTTTATGATCATGCAGAGGGGAGGGGGATGCCTTCGAGACAGGGCCTGGTCGCCGCCGCCGCCGTCATCATCATCCCTTGATAGTACAGGGGCGGGGGGCTGTGTCGTGTGTCCCACATGACAAACCCACGAACCCCTTCCTCCCATGCGGAGAGCACGCGCAACGAGATTCTCTGGCCTGAAACCAAACAAATGGCAAGAGAGAGGCAAGACACGGAAAGCGGGGGCGTGCAAGGCGAGACTTACCCCATGGCGGGTAACGTAGATCACCTCCAGACACGTCATGACCCTTCCTGCAGGGCGAGAGACCCTTTCCTTCGGGACGGTCGCCCGTTCGTTTGGGACCGCTCCTGAGTGGCTGTCGTATCTCTGGGGTTGTGGGATCCGAGACCGATCCAATCGCCGAGGGTCCTTCGACTATCGCGAACGTCTGTGCCCCGAGTGACAGATGAGATGCTGGCGCCTCCCAAGTGCGATGCGACCTCAGCTCAACAAAGTACAGTCGCCTTTGCTTTTCTCTCTCTTGGGCGAGACAGCAGGCCGGATTTAGAACCTTTGGTCCGGCGCGGAGGAAGGCAGGAATGCAGCCCACACGGCAATGCAGCTCTTTGTCTCTGAATGCAGCCGCAAAATGTGGGTGCTCTCGCTCCTCTGCCTCTTCTCTCGTTTCTCTCAGGTGGCGCCGAAAGACAGCAGCTGGTGTAACGGAATATCACCGCAGTGTGTGCCTGAGCCCGCAGACGCCCAGAGCAGGTTTGTTATGTCACACACACACACCTGCTTGAGAAGCAGTCCGTGGAAGGAGGGAAGGAGAGAAGGCTGCGCGATTCGCTGTATCTCCTGAAGTCGACTCACCGTGCCTAACAATCAGGTGGGATCAATCCGGCGCTTTATGTCTCTCTCTCTCTCTCCCTGCGTTATGTACTGCCTGGCCGCCAGAAATGAGATACTTCAGCCACCGCCAGATGCTGATGTACAAGTACCCTCCCCAGCGTGGAGGTGCGTGCCCCAGGACAGAGTCAGATCAGATCGGTCAGGGCAGACCGGCTGGGTACACTCGGCACTGGCACTCGATCGCGATTCCGATCGATCAGATTCTTTGGGTCCTCTCCTTCTGACCAAATGGGCGGGGGTCCTTGTCCCTCGTCCCTTCTCGCTTCTCGCGCAAAAGTGATAGCAAGACGCTTTCCAAGGGACTTGTGTGTGTTCCGTTGCCCCTCAGATCTGGACTCGGCGCTGAAGTGTGAATGTAGGTCGACCGATTGGGAGTTGAAGGGGTTCCCTTTCCTGGTACTGTGACTTTGTATATTCCAAAAGAGAGACGCACTGGACGCCACAAAACGCACGATGCTCACGGCTGTCACTCCCTGATTTCCTCCGGGATGTGGGAAAGGCGGCGCCCCAAGGGATGAGCTGCGCGGCAAAAGTTGATGTTGAGGGAGGGGGTGCGTGTGTATTTGAATGTGTTGCTGCTGCAGGGTCCAATGAACTCGGTAAGCAGTACCAATGCAGTGGGTGCCAAAAAAAGCTGGCGCACTCTGTTCTTGCGTGAGGGTGTGCAAAAGTTGTGTTGGTGTGCTTCGCCAACCGATGAGGTAGGGACGGGTTCGGTGAGGCGCGGTGGGTTGTGGTGTGGTGGCCACAGCTGTCCCTGATTCTGCTCTGCCCGAAACCGATGAAGAGGGGTCGGCTCAGCTTCTCTTCCAAGAGGTTTTTTGCAGCTTGAGAAAGAGGCAAAGTGTGAAGAACGAAGAATACGAGACGTAGGATACCAGAATAGCAGAGCGCAGCTGCTCGAAAAACTGATACTCGACGCAGAGGGCTCAACACTTCGGCATGCGGTGACAGGAATGGAAGGAACAATGTGTAAGTTGGACTGCTGTCCAACGACCGATGGTCGCTGCGGGGAGCCGAGCACGAGCCGAGGCATGTGGGTGGTACCCTAACCCTCAGATTCTTTTACGGCTTGCCCCTTTTCCTATCAACACCACTGTGGATCGAGGGGACGAGGACGGCATAGATTGATCAGGAGAACCATGGCGGTAAGCTTCATACTATCCGATGGAAAGACGGTGATGGTAGTAGGCAAGTTCTCTTACATTGAATCTCACAAGTCAGGCTAATCTATAGTTCCCAGTCGCAGCGAAGCACAGTCCCATCTCATTCTACCGCTTCCTGAACCACCAAACCAACACATCCAAAACATCACACTCAACGCTGCCTTAACTCTCGCTCATGCCTCACCCAGAAACTCCTACACTCGCGATGGCCCCAGTGCTCCACCCACCACTCCCCAAAGCTATCCTCCACCTTCCCATCCACCTTCGCAATCCTCTCGTCCCGCTTCAACCCACAAACCACACACGCCCTCGGCGCCGTCGGAACCCCCTTCGCCACGCTCACCACCATCCCCAGCACAATCTCCGGCACCTGCAATCCAACCCCTTCCTTCGCCTGCGCGGCGGCATTCACCCCGGCCACAACCCCCCTCAACCTCCCCACCTGCCCGCGCCACAAACTCACCAACTCCGCCGCCTCGCGGTCCTCGTGCGCCGCCTGCGACTTGTCGACACTCGCCAGCTTCATGCCCCGCTGCCCGCCCCCTCCTGCCGCCCCCGCCGCCGAGATGGCCATGCCCTGCGCGAGGAAGCGGTCGCGGTGCCAGCGGTGCTTGCGGCCCGCGATGAGGCGCGCCGCGACGGTGGCCAGCGCGAGGTAGCCGCGCAGGAAGGTGAGAGTTTGCTCCGCGGCGAGGACGCGCTGGTAAGATGGGGAGGAGGGTGAGAGGGTTAAGAGGGGTTTGAGGAGGCTGCTGGAGGCGAGGTCGAGGAGGGGGGGCAAGAGGGAAAGGAGGGTGGCCGGTGGGGGGATGTTGGTTGGTGGGGGGCCGGGTTTGTCGTCGATGGTTGTGGTGGCGGTGGTGATGGTGGTTTCGGCGGGAGGTTGGCTGTCGTTGCCGCCACCCCAGTCTTGCCATTCCCAATCTGAGGTTCCGGCGGGCGTTGTTGGTGCGGCGGGTTTGGGCTTCGACTTGGAGGCTGGCTTGGTGGTGACAGGTTTGGTGGCAGAGTCTGGCAGGTCCTTGAACTCTTCCCACTGGCTGCCAAACCCGTCATGCTCGACGCTCGGCCAGGCAGTGACCGGGGAGGGAGATGCTTGGTTGGCTTCCCGAAGCACCTTCGTCACGGTGGGAGGCTTCACCTGCAGTTGCTTTACGGGCTCTGGCTTCCGTTCATGGAATGACCCGTATGGAGACCTTGGCGCCTCGGGGTAGGAGCCCGGCTTCGCCTGAAGAGCCGCATCCGACAGCACCAAGCCTGGAGGCTGCTTCTTCGGTGGTGCCGGTGCTGCCGAATCCAAGGAGAGAAGATCCAGAGCCGAACCTGCTGGGACAGCTCGGGAAACAACAGGACCCGACGTCCCAGTTTCAAAGTCGCCGAACTCGTCGTCATTCTCGCCGCTCTCCGCCTCAAAATCGGCATCAAATAGGACGTTCGGATCCGGATTGCGGACTGGTTTCGGTTGTTTTGCTGGCTGCGGCGTCCCGGTGTTCGTCTCCCAAGATGGCCGTTGCTGCCAGGGCTCCGGCGTTGACGTTTCCAGCCCCAGGTCGAGCAGCTTGTTGCTCATCATGTCGAGAGTCGATGCTCTGGTGATTCGAGCCCGAGGTGGGTTTGGTTCGGCGTTCGAGGCGGCCGGCTGTGGCGAAAAGTTTGCTGGAGCCACCTCGAAGTCACCCCAGCCGTCATCGTCCTCTCCGGCCTGGGCCGGTTGTTGTACGGCAGAAAATGCAGGCGTCTGGCTCTGGAAGCCCCCAAGCCCTCCCAGTTCACCGATATCACCCCACGCACTGCCTTTTTGAGACTCATCTACTGGCGAGGTAAACCAGGTGCTGTGCGGGCCTGCCGTCGGTTGCTGCGGCTGGGCCCATTGTGCAGGTTTCTCAGGTTCCCGCTGCGGCTGTGTGACGGAGGGCCCGGAACCCAGGAAAGAGAAAGGATCACTCGCAGATTGGATACCGTTGGTGTTTGAGCTGGGACGAGATGCGCCTGAATAATTCTGCTGCGGCGTAGCCGTCTGGGACGTGTCCCCGAACAGCGCAAAGAGATCGGCCGACATGGTGATCAACCCACACGCTGATGCTGGGTTCAAGTCTCTAGTGTGCGTGTCCGACACCTAACCAAGCAGACTCATCATGACCACCAGGTGCCGTGGATTCTGTACAGAGTAGAAGTCGTGTGCGGGTTGTTGGAGAACCGGACGTTACCCGTGCTTCCAGGATCCAGATGGTCGGGTTGTTGTTGGGCAAACTCGAAGTGGAGGGGTGGCGCATGGCACAAGCGACCCCTGTTCCCACCAGAGACCCGGCTTTTTTCAAAGCCCCTCGTTGCGAATGGAGTGAATCCCGTTGCTGGTGAAGAGAGACCTCGCGGAGGCAGTCACCTTCCAGTGTTGTTTCATCGCCCCCGGTTTGCACGCATAGATGTGCCTGTCATGACTTGCAGACGAAGTTCGATGTTGCAAAGAGACGCGAAGATCGGACGGGCGAGAGTGCTGCTGCGACCAAACAAGGGACCCGAGAACAGGGTTGAGCCAGCTATTTCGCTGCTACCGATTGGTCCACATGGGGGAATAATGGACACCCATGTCGCAGCCCCACCCGCTGCTCTCCCGCTGCAGGTCGCTGACGACTGGTGGAGCCCGTCCCTGGATGTCATGCAACAGCCCACCAAAGGCTCGCTGCCTACCACTATCGATACTCAGTTGATAGCTGAAGTGACAGCATTCCGGTACATACAAAAGACAGACGCCCTGTCACCACGCGCACTCCACTGCGCGGGTCATGTTGGGCTCTTGATACCATCAACCACTGTAGTTCACCGTGTCGCTGGGACATGCACATCATTCCACCATGAGATCGCTGGTCGAAGCAAAGTACGGCCCCTCCTCGTCTGGCATGACGATGACCTATGGCATGGCATGCAACTCTGTATGAATTCCCGCTAACGATGCGCCAGATCACGATGGGAGGCGACCTTCAGAGACGGCACTGGCATAGCCGATCTGCAGCGCGCCCTCAAGTTCAACGGGCCCAACAGCAACCCCTGCGCAGCCGGTCTGCGCTCCGTCTGCTGGAAGGCCTTCCTGCTCTGGAGGGCCGCGCCCGCCGAGCAGTGGCCGGTTCTGGCCCGCGAGGCGCGCGCTTCGTACGCCGCCCACTGCGAGCAGCACCTGCGCTTCATCCGGCACCCTGAACAGCTCGCTGCCCTGTCCGTGGACCCCCTCGCCGACGACCCGGACTCGCCCTGGAACGCCGTGCGCAAGGACGACACGGTCCGCGCCGAGATTCTGCAGGATGTGCGCCGTCTGCCGGACGAGCCCTTCTATCACGAGGAGCGCGTGCAGACTATGATCTTGGACATTTTGTTTTTGTACTGCAAGCTGAATCCCGCGGTTGGCGGTTACCGCCAAGGCATGCATGAGCTGCTAGCTCCGCTCGTCTGGGTTGTGGCAGAGGATGCGGTCGACCGTGCCACGAGTGTCACTGACGATCCAGCTGACTCCCTTCTTGCCGAGATGCTGGGCTCGAGCTTTGTCGAGGCTGATGCGTTTGCTCTGTTCTCCAAGCTCATGGAGAGCGCGAGTCCGTTCTACGAGGTGGGCAGTGATGCGGGCGCCGAAGTCCAGCAGAGCACAACCATCGTCGAAAGGAGCAAATACATCCACGAGGTTGCCCTGATGAAGATCGACGAGGAGTTGGCGAACCACTTGCGGAACATCGAGGTGCTGCCGCAGATATTCCTCATGTTAGTGCCCTATCCTTTCCGCCTCAGTCTATTCATGGGCTAACGCGACCGCTCAGCCGGTGGATTCGACTCCTGTTTGGCAGGGAGTTCGCCTTCGATCAGTTGCTCGCACTCTGGGACACTATCTTCGCCCACGATCCCACTCTGGAGTTGATAGATCTCATTTGTGTTGCCATGCTTCTCCGAATTCGGTGGACTTGTGAGACGCCTCAGCCACAACTCTAGACACCTTCGTGACGCTGACGAGGTAAACAGTACTTGAGGCGGACTATTCATCTGCGCTACAATTGATGCTGAAGTACCCGACCCCAACACCTCCCCATGGCCCCAGTACATTCGTCGACGACGCCATGTACTTAAGAGAACACAGCGATGCCGCTGGCGGCGCCACACTGGTCTTCAAATATACTGGCAGGAGCCCGGCCAACACGTCTATGGCTACACCGGTGCCCTCTCGCACAGCAACTCCACCGTTCCAGAAATTCAACAGTTTGCGGCAACGGACGCTGGGCGCGAGAACCCCACTGTCAGCGTCGGCGAGGATCCTGCAGCAGCCTGGTGGTGTCGAGGCGTTGCTGCAAGGCGCCGCGAAGAACATGATGGAAAGGGGCGAGAAGCTTGGTATCAACCAGGCTGTGCGTGGCGCCGTAGATGAGATCCGTCGCAACGTCCAAGACTTTCAGCAAACGCGGATATCAACTCCTAGAGGGGGCCGTGTCCTATTCGGTGAAGCCACGGTGCCAGCACCAGATCATTCGCTCACGGTTACGCTGATGGAGAAACGAAACCGCCGGCTGGCCGCCATGCTAGACGAGTCGGTCAACAATCTCAAACTGCTGGCAGCTACGGACTTCCAAGGTGAAAAGGAGAAGCACCTCGAGACGGTCGAGGTTGCGGCAGCCAAGATCCAATTCGTCAAGGCCTGTTTAGAGGATTCGTTACTGGCCTTACCCGAGGAAGAACTTCCCGCCCTCAGCACCCTCACAATATCAAGCCCCACTGATATCGATTCCCCAACCGTGGCGCTCGACACCACACCAGTGGTCATGACTTCCTCCGCCGTGGAGGAGACCCGAACCACGCTGTCCTCCCCGGAGTCCGTGAAGTCACGCACATCACTATCCTCTCCGCCGAAGCTGGAACCACTAATCCAGGAGGAGGCGGTCGAGGAGGTCGACAAGATGGACACCGACCACCACGAAGTCATTGACGACAACGACATCCTCCCACCACTAAAATCCGAGCTTCTAACCTCCCCGCCACCACCCCCTATCCCAACAACCCCAGCCATCCTCCCCGACCCCTCAACACCCCCAACCATCACCACCACCATGCCACCACCCCCTCCCCCACCACTGCAACGCCCCAACGGCCCTATCCCAACCCGCTCAACCCTAGCCCAGTCCTCCTTCGCATGGATGCTGGAGCCAGACACGACCGCGCGGCCGGCGCCCCCCTTCACCACCACCTCCACCTCCTCCTCCTCTTTCCTCCCGTCCGGCAGACCGCCCAGTGGCGGCGGCGGTGGTATGGGTAGCAGCACACAGAGGACGCGCCACAACCCGAGCAGGGAGCGCAACGCGTTCCTCTTTGGCGAGGTTACGGCCGACGGGGCGGCGGTGGCGGCCGGGGAAGGGGCGCTGTCGACGGATCAGATCTTTGGGTTGCAACCTATTCGGAAGGGGGGGTGAGGAGGTTTCACTGGAGTCTGAAGGTACTGCACCTGTCTTTGACGGGGAAGGAGGAGGATGCTGACTAGAGGTTGATCTTGAGGAACGCGAGTTGGATATGGCCGGTTGACGTTGGGGTTTGCTGGTGATGAAGCACGTCTGGGGTGTCGACGGGCAAGAGCTCTGTATGCGGGAAGCCGAACAGCAGCCGGCGTGATTTGCATCGTCGTGCCGCGGAAGTGTGGCACGAGGTATGCAACCGAAGGGTTACGCCTAGGGGAAGGGGGCAGTCACTGAATTGGTGACGATGACGACGGATATGGACACGGTTTTGTGCAGGTTTGGCGCCAGAAGCAGCGTTGGTGTGCGGACAAGCGAGACATAGCCTGCGACTCAGGCTTCGGGGGATGGTGCTATTAGACTCTCAAGTCGGCGTGGCGTGTTCTGCTACTTTGCTTTGGGCGTAGATTTTTGGGCTAGCAGTTGGCTGGCCACGGAGTGAAGAAACATACAGCGGCAACTATATTTCGGGTTCTTCCTCGTTCTACATGAAGACAGGAGAAGAAGAGGGCCTGAGCTGGGGTTTCGGTTCAAGGCGCTGCCTAACAACCGGAGAAAACGGCCATAATCTGGTTCAGTTGTCACGGCTGCAAGGGACATCCTGTCAAGACGAGGTGATGCTTATTGAAGAACGATACGTGGAAGTGAACTCCGAACTCAACGTATTATGGGATTGCGCTGGCCAAACAGATGACACCACACTCAAACTCGAACCATTTGTAATAGTGGTCTGGGTAGCCATACTCGACGATTGAAGAGCCTGGTAACAATGAACTCGATCCGCTCAGTGTATTCCATGCCACAAGATATGATGTGAGATGCAGTGAACCCCATAGACCTTTACTTTGTGATACATATCTATCCGGAGACTTGACTGTGGCCCCGGAGTTGTACGACAGGTTCAAGCACACTGTTGCCATTTCCTGGCCGACATAGCACGTAGTTGAAAGACACTGTACTGCCTCCACGGCCACACTTGACGACAGCCGCCGAGCACCTCCAAGGGAAACGGGCCAGAGAGGGCATCAGAGAGGCAAAGGCACGCCATCCTGCGGCCCCGACACGACGCGACCCAGCGGCTCGGAACGGAGTCTTCAGTCCCAGCCCCCAACGGGCGGGCGGGCACACGAGATCGAGGCTCTTCGACAGTGTGTCAGATCCTCGTTACACCAGGTCGTACGCGCACACGAGGGATGCTGGCTCGGGGAGGACAGAGTCGTCGTCGTCGTGACTCGTAAGCGCTCAGTCATCACGCAACTGCCGCCTCGCAAATCTCGCAAGTGCCGTCCGTCGGCGCATCGGTTCGGAGACGAGATGTGTTATCCGCAATCATGCCACCGATCTACGACGTCGAGGAACCTTCAATGGCACTGTCCTGGCACCGGAAGACATCCGAACCTTGGGGGTGCTGTTGTCTTACAAGGCCGTGGTATACCTCCACATCCCGATGTTAGTGGTACCGCCGGCGGCCCACCGTGGCATCGGCAAACATCTCGGTTCTGGTTTCCGAGCCCCCTGGTCCCGAAGGGCACTAACCGTGTTTACTTACGTAAGGTGAGAAGCGGCGCGCCTCTTGTCCTGGATGGGAGTGTGTGGTGTGTCTGTCCGTCCGTCAGGACAAATACGGAAGCAAGCGATGTTGGTGAGTGAATGAACGGATCAACACACACGGCCCCAATCTATTCCAACGAAACTTTGGGGCATCCCGTCTCCCAATCCGGAGAGGCCACGACAGAAACAGAGAATCGGAGAGCACTGTTATAGAAGCGTGGGACGGAAGCAGCTTGGCGTGACCCATTGGATGCACGAGCGTCCGGGGTAGCACGCGCACGGCTGCGAGTTCCAAGGTTCGCTAGCAGCACTACCGCTGCGTGTCTCAAACGCGGCCGGGGAGATGTCGACTCTCCGCATCCATCCAGGGCCTTGAAGAATTCGTCAGCCACGATCTCCCAGGATCTCGCCAGCCCTCCGGGCCGCTGCTGAAGGTGGAAAAAGAAGCAAGACCAGATGTCCTTGAACCGTCAGCCATCCAACAGCGCCGACAGTGCCCCCTCACCGCAGCCATCCCACCCAGCACGGAGCCATCCGCAGTTTCCTGTCGGCAGAGCAGACAGAAGCAAAAAAAAAAAAAAAAGGCCATTCATCTTCGAGCCCTCCACGCAGCCACATGGCGACTGCACAAACACGGACAGCTCATCGCCATGGTTGGACAGGAAATTGTGCAAGAAGCTGTAAAAATGCACCCATACACAGCACACAGATGAGAGAAAATACCCCCTTCCAGCCTAGCCAATGCAACCCCCGTACCTCCGTACACGACGACTCACAGACACTTGCGTCCGAGCACTCACATAACGGACCCCCTGTCCCGTCCCTTCCCCGCCCTATCACAATCCGTACCATAACACGTCAAGCCGCAAACCAGATACGGAACCAAGGACGAAAGTGACAGATGAGAGAGAAACGAGGGGGCCCACTAACGTCGCAGCGTCGCATGCTTGGGCGAACGAGGGGAGCTGCTGAGGATGGTTGGATGGTAGGGCAAGGGACCTGAAAGGCAGGGCCGCAGCGCAGGGGGGGGGGGGGGAGATTGAGAGAGGAGCTCGATTTGATGATGGAGCAGAGGCAGGGGGGGTGACAGCGATATGTGGGAAGGAAGAGGAGGGGGCGGGAGCGATTCCCAGATCCGCGGCAGCAAGCAAGGCAAGCCCATAGCAAGCGACGCGCACAGCAATCAGCGTCAGCATCAGCAATCCCCCATCTGCAATCAGCATCCCGTATCCGCACAGATCGAGTGAGCGAGCGGCCCAGCCCATCCACCGTGAAAGGGGCGGGCCTTTAGGGGGGGAAACATCAAACTCTCTCTCCTCTCTGCCGTCAAATACCATGCCGACTTGCACCGTACGACCAAAGCAGGAATGGTAACGAAAACGACGAGCTTCCTTCCCAATTCTGACGGGCATGCGCAACGCCATCAGCGATGGCACCATACAATATCGTTAATACCTGTAGCATCTGGCGTTACAGCGCAGCCGCCGCCGCGCTCGCGTCCATCCTTCCACACGCGGCTACGCGACACGGCAATGCTGCAGCAGCAGAACCCAGCACCTGGGGGCCTTGCTGACAATCCCACAGTGTTTTATGAGTCCTTGCGCAGCTCTTGCTTGTCTGCCTGCTTGCTCGGATCGCGCGCTCCTGTCCGTGAGTGATGTGTGTGTTTGTGTGTGTGTGTGTGTGTGGCCGCATGAAGATTGCCTGGGTGGTTGTGTGGTTGTGGCTTGCTTCCGAATGCTGGGCAGTCTGTGTGTCTGCGTTCTGTCGGGACACCACTGCAGTTGTGTGTGGGCTCGTGCAGGTTCCAGGCAAGGGTTGCCGGGGGCAGCCCGGTGGGGTTCGCAGAGACAGGGCTGCAGGGCTCGAGAAATCCTTCGCTTTGGGACAGACAGAACCAAATCGAAGGGCCCGGGGGGCTGCTCATTGGTCGGGTGTATGAGATACACTTTTGCAGCACTCAACGCCCGTCTGAATGGTGGAAATTGCTGGTGAGGACGTCTCTGATATCTCTCAGTTCTCTGATATCCTAGCTGGCGACGGCGGAGACTCGTCTCCCGCACGCCAGCGTACCGAATCCCTGGGCTGGCCACGGGTCGGTTGGAGACTCCCGCGTCCAGGCCGACGCGGCTCGCAGACCGCAGTCACACCGCATCTCTCTCTCTTACACAGTATGTGATGTTCTGCCGTCCAGGTCATGCTGCCCCGCTTGCTGGGCAGGTGAGCGGCTTCATGCTGCTGCGCTCCCTGCGTGCCCGGGAGCGGGCTGCTGAGGCGATTCTTAGCGTGTCGGATACCGCTTGCTCGCGCAGTCTGGCGGGCAGCTTGCCCGACGCTTTCGCGTTGCTGCAGACAGGAGATGCTTGGGGTATGAAGGACGCGGATCGGCATCTGCGATCGAGTCAGGTTTGCGCGCCGGACGTGTGTGTTGGAACACACAAACACGCGCCATGCCATACGCAGAAACTCTGCTCTCGCTCATGCTCTCGATTGAGAACCTATCGGTCCCGACTCGGACGAGACTGGCTGGATGTGGGATAACCGATATGTGGGGTTTAGCTTCCTCCTCTCTGGGACCCCCAAGTTGAGAGAATTGGCGGGGTTGACAGCGAGAAGACGGAGGTTTCACTTGGCTCGATAGCGGATCCCCTTGTCTCACAAGCGCTCTGGCTCACCACCAGATTCGGAAGTGATCTGACTCCCGCTACGCAGGGCTCTTCACCGAGCGAAGCTCATGGCCGCCGCACCAGAAGGCGCTGGAACAAAACCGTTGCGGCACTTGTCCACATGGCTGGCGCAATTGAGCGCGAGGACCTTGACACGTGCGTTGGTGCGACTCTTGGATGAAGGGACTGCCCTATCTCCGCCGGTGAAGCAATTGGGGATCGACTCGGACTCGGCCGGAGCCGTGGTGTCGACAGGAAGGCAGCAGTTGAGCCTTGCTGACTCCTTGCTCCACCCACCGTTATGATGGCGTGGGACGCCGAAGATCCGGACGGAGGTTGTATACGGATACACAGCACAAGTACTCGTTCGTTCCTCGCGCCGGGGCTGATGCTCGTTCTTGCTCCACGTATCTGTACACTACTCAGTGCGGAAGTCATGGGCCCAATCGGCAGTGGATGGAAAAGCAAGTGCCTGGTTCCGCAGTGGGTTGCCTGAGTGTGTCGGGTTGCGGATGATTGCTGCCCCTATTGCTTCTTGGCATTGAGCAGCTTGGATCGCGCTGCTTCGAGCAATTGCCGTGAGAAGTGGAGCCTCAGGTCTCAGCGACTGACGAATTGTGGAACTGGAAGGAAAGAGATCGCAGCCAAGCCCTGGTTTCGGGTTCGAAGCCTCCTCATCGAATCCACCTGGTGAGACAACCCAACTTGCTGTTTACACTGTAATGGATACGGTAGTGTAGCGTGTGCGCTCGGGAGCTTGCAATGATGGAATGTGAGTCTCGGAGTTGGAATCAACACTTACACAGTGCTCTCGGAGAAATCCAGCTCTCGATACACGACTGGACGGCGGTGTTGTGTACTGTGTACACGCGGCCCGCCCCTCTCTCGTGTCCACTGGCCCGAGTCGTCCCCGAGCCGGCCGACGGAGAGGACGAGCTCGACCCGGCGTTCGATCCGTTACGGTTAACGGGCAAAGCCGTCAATACCAAGCATAGCAAGTCCATGCGCGTTGACCACGGACTTGACCCTGGCTTATCGACCCATCGCGGTTGGAGCTGTTGGGGCTGAACGGGAGACGGTTGCATTCATTGCTGCCCGAGACCGCAATGCAACATGCAGCCTGCAGCTTGCAACCACGCGTCGTCGACGCGACACCAACCGCCACCATGCGTTTCCTTCGCCTCCTGCCTCGCCTCGAGCCGCCGACAGCTGGTACCGAAGATTGGGAGCATCCAGGCCTCGGGCAATATGGTGGGTTAATATATTGCAGCCCGCCCGGGTTGGAACACAACCGCAGCCCTCTCCTGCCTTTCTCGTGTCGTGTCGATGCAGATATAGCCCGGGGTTCCCCAACCAGATTGTGCAAGGTCAGCATAGCGCCTGTGTACTCGGTATTCAGTAGTCCGTACGCCGTGTTGCATCTCGCACTCCTGACGCGAGAAGGGGAGTCACACAGGAGGCGTTGACGAAAGGACTCCGAACCACCACATCCTCCTGCTCCGCATTGCAAGCTGGCGTCATGGAAGGTGAACGACCAACCCATCATTCGTCCTGCCAGAAACCGTTCGAGCTGCAGGGGCCGTGCATAGAACAACCAGGCCCCGGTGGGAGCTAGCGTGCAGAAGGAAGCCAGGCCGGCCAGCTTAAACCCTTTCTGGTCTGGCCCATCCTGGGCATGCAGGGGCGGCGGCTGACAGGGTCAATGTCCCGCGATCCAACCAGCATTGGGAAGGCTTGCGACCTGCAGAGCATCGAACGTCGACTTCCAGAAGCCTGTGTGAGGTTCGTTCTCGGTTCCGAGCGTTGCGCCCAACGCCAGGTGTCGGAGAAAGTCGCCCTGAACGTGATCCTTCCATGTCGCGAGTAGCGGCCCGAACTTGGCTACCATCGACTAGCTCCCGAGGTACTGCGTAGACCGCTTCGACAAAGCTCGGCCGAACCTCAACCTTCTGCCATCTGCAGGTCCTTCGGCGGCTCAAGCTGGAGCGCAGCTGGAGACGAGAACGAAATGATCAGCATCTAGGGGTTGGCAGGTCTATCGCTCCTGAACAACTGTTGAATAGCCTGAATATAAACGATACGGGCCGACTTGGATTTGGGTGTGCTCGGCGTCGAGATTTTCAGCATCCTCGACGGGCCGATCGCGTCCGTGCCAGAGCCAACAACCGGGAAATCGCAGTCATCGTCTATTAACCGAAAGTCTAGCCCGGAAACTTGGTGACAGATTTCCGCGACTTCTCTTCTTTCGGCTGTGCTTGCGCTGAAGCTTGCTGCTTTGCCATCGTATCTTGAATTTTCGCGCGTGGGAATCGAAGGACTCCTCCGTAGCCCTCTGTACACCTCTCCGTGCTGAGTATTGTGGTAAACGTATTAGTACCAGGATACAGAAAAGCAGCACCTGCCGAGTGTCATGCCTGGCCTCGCACCGGGGAATGGCGGATCGGTGTTCGACCCAGCATTCAGGGCAGTCCATGGAACAACGAAACGGAGCCCACTCACCCCTGCCGAAGACCGAGCAGCTTTTCGATTGGCCAATCTCTGCAGCTTGGCTGTTACCGTATCATCTCGCCGTCGCCAACCGCAGCTTTGGGGAACTTCGTGCTGAAGGGACGGAAGCCAGAATGATTCAGTCAGACAAGCCCGGAGGGGAATGCGTAGAATGATTGATCTGCTCTGAAGGAGTTTGCTCCCTGGTTCGTGATACTGGCTCGTGAGGTCTCAGAGACGATTTCCGAGGGGTGCTCGGTCCCGTTATGCTTGCCGAGCGTCCTTCAGACGGTTCATCAATGAGCCGAACAACCAACTAACTTCAGGTGCAGGTTTGCGAGGCTGCCATCTGCAGCACAGACAGCCCGTCGTCCTACCTTGACGACCGCGCGGGTTTGCTCGAGGAGGCTCGGTCAAGCTGTGTGTCCCCATCGCGTAGAGGCAGATCATTGTCCATGAGAATGACCGATAACCCTTGATGGTACTCCATTCTCGTCGCAGCTTGATCGACAGGGACATCTCACGTAAAGCTGATCTTCTCACTTGTGTACTGTGTGACGTGTAGGTACGATACCAGCCACGGCGTTGACGGCCCACCTTCATGTACGTGTACAACCCTGCTTCGACCTTGCCCTTGGTGTTCCTTGGTGTCGGCGGATTGCGCGTGTAAAACCCACCGCTGCATCGGGTTCGTGCTGCGGTGTTTCCATTGCAGTTGTTCGCCAGGGTGCTCGATCCTGCGATGATCTGCAAAGACCCGGTTTCGTCTCACCAGCCACAACAACTGCTCCGTTACTGGAAAGACGTTGCGTCGCAGGCGCGTTTGTGGCGGCCATTCGTGGCGCTGCTTCGGCTTTGTTAGGAGGGGTGAGGCGAGGTGACGACCGCGTACACTAGCTAATGGCGGCCCCCAGGCCCGATCAAGAGTGTTCGTTTGATCGGAAGCTTCTTCCGCGGCTGCAAATCCGGTCAGTTTAGCCGGAGCCTCTCGTGACGACGCCTGGCAAAAGCGCATAGTGCAAAGGAACTCGCACATTTGTTGCAGACCTGGCAGCGGCGATGGCTTCACTGCCCGCGGAGGTCTGCACAGCTGTCCCAGGACGAGATGGCCGGCGTCAAGTCAATCGCGTGCGGATTGAGATCCCGTGTCTGCTTTGGATTTTGGGATTCCGATTGGCGATTTACACGCAGGAACTGGGCAGTCGTTGCTGCCTGCTCCATGCACTTCCCTCCAAATAACCGAGAAGGGGAAGGAACGATATGTCAAGTCAGGCGTCAGTCAAGTGCGATGCTTGCATCACTCTTTCACTCTACAGCGTTCAGGTAGCGACCGTGGCGCTGAACCAGCCTTTTCCTCCCTCGACCAGGTACGAGCCAGTGCCGTCCTACTGTCTCGCGCCTTGGGTGGAAGCCACATGGGAGAGAAGCGACATCGACACATGGTTCCCTCGGCCAACCCCAATTTCCCCAAGCACAGCTCGCCCTGGTTCCCCGTCCCGCTTCCCCGGCCTGTCGCGCGCTTGAACTCGCAAAGAGCTCGATGCTACCGTGTTTTCACCCGCCGAGTGCGGGGATGACGGGCATTCCCCAGACCCAACGACCCCGGAAGTTCCATTCACGATCGACCCGTTCAGCCGTCGCTCGAAGCGTGCGATGGAGACCTGGGGTAGTGTATCGCGCGGCGCCTCTGTCCACACTGTTCACGAACAACTTGAACAAGGGTGGTCGTTGATTACAACGCGGCCCAACGCGTGGTGCACTTCTTCGCTGCGAGTTGCTGATCGCCTGTTTCGCTGCTATTGCGAATGCAATGAACATGCGGCACTCAAAGACTTGCCGACATGCAATTGCTGCACAAGTCGACGACCGCAGCGAATCAAGCCCGACCCAGGGCTAAATTTATCGCAGGGTGAGACCTCGGGTCCAAGACGGTAACTTGCCTATACGCACGCAGACTGGCGAGGTTGTATTGTGGCAGGCGGCCGGCACGCGACAGACTGTCTGGGACCTTTCGAACGTCTGGAAGCAGCATCGAATACCCAGCAGCGTGTCACGGCTCAATTCGCACAGATTGACGGCTGGCTGCTTGCCCTCGGTGCGCCTTCCCGCTGCGACGCTGGGACGGGACCCTCGACGACAGTACGGATACAAGTGGTGTCTTCGCCATTCTTGCCGTCACCTGGGTGTAAGCCGCCGTCGTCCATGGGGTTCCCCGGGTCTGAGAGGTGGTCGGCAGAGCGTCGTCGATATTGCTCGTCTGGCGTTGGCTCTTTGGCCCAAACCCTCTGCCCATCCCAGCTGAGGCCGGCCGGCCTATTTGAGCCGGTCCACGCCGATATTGCTGCAGATGCTATATTGGCTGGTGGTGCAACCATCCCATACTGCGTACTTTTTCCGGTCCGTTCTCGCCCGGGGTCCATCCCTTTCAAGGCGAGGTCGCCAGGCGCTCATCGACGTTTCTTGTCCTGCTGTCTTACACAGTACAGGACGAAAGGCAGTTCGCCCACTGGATTGCCAACCGTCGAGCCGAAGGGAACTGTTCCTTCAGGAAGCCGCCGTTATCTTGAGCCACCGAACCCAACACATACCCTTAGTACAACAAACAAATGTGCCCGTCCAAGCTCTGTTCTCAGCTGGAGGCACACCAGGGAACAACAGTCAGCTGCGAGCGAAGCCACGGGATAGCTTCTGCAAAATTGGCTTCGCACGGTGGGCGGAGAAAGTCACGCCACCCATCGTCTCGGAGGATTCAACGGCGACGCACCGTTTTTGGCTCTGCAGCCAGCTAACAATAACGGTCAGCTAGCCCCGTTGGCGTCAGGTGGTTACGGCGCCAAGCCAGCGGTCGCAGACTGGCCGGCGGGGTGCAGGTATCGGGAGACCCTTGCAACAAGCAGCACACCACCCCACCTTGGTTCCGCAGAGTCTTCTTCGACGGCGCAACCCTGGTCGCAGGGGCAGAAGTGCCACGGTATCCTGGCGACTGGACCGGCCTGTTGGCCCCGGCGTGTGAGCGAGTCGTCGGAACGCATTGCAGAGCGCAGCAAGGATGCGAACCTAAAGCACTCCGGGGCAATATATGGGAACCCCGGGCCCGTCCCTTCCCCCACAACCAAATGCTTCCCTGGATTGCTGCTCCCTTCCCGCTGACTGGAAAAATAATAATTGTTGATCGCTGTTTCCCGGAAGTGCATCGAGGTCATTCGCCCGCGGCTTCGCATTGTTTTGCAATTCGACG
This sequence comes from Chaetomiaceae sp. R4402, assembly GCA_023628555.1. NCBI lineage: Eukaryota > Fungi > Ascomycota > Sordariomycetes > Sordariales > Chaetomiaceae > Chaetomiaceae sp. R4402. The sequence goes on along the minus strand of JAMAKO010000011.1, from coordinate 458,731 downwards.
CGCCCCGCCGTGATCCCCGTCCGGTCGTCTCGACTCCACCTCTCCCTCGTCGCAATCGCCGCCCCGTGCAGCTGCGGATGCCCTCGCCCACACGCCCGGGACGGCATCTCCCAGGCACCTTGACTGGCAAGTGTCGGCGGGTGTCGACCTGTGCCCAGCACCGCCCACCGTCGAGTCGTGGCAGTTAGGATCAGCACAGCGACCCCGGCGGCAGTGACAACTCGCCCGCCATGAATTTTTACGCGTCGTCCAACATGCCCGTGTACCGGGTGGAACGGGACACGCGGCCGAAAAGCTCCAAGCAGGGCTCCAAGCAGGGCTCCAAAAAGTCGAGGATCCTCGGTCTCCAGAGTCCACCAAGGGAGCCTGTGCCGCCCCCCGTCCGCCCCGTCACGTCATCCGATACCGTGCCACACGGCGCTCGCTCCATCAATAGGCTTCTGGATCCTGCCATCGATGGGCCACCCTCCCCAGAGAGCATCCGTGAACTGAGCCAGCAGATGAAGCGCGCTTCGGTTCGGGACAAACACCACAGCCACCAGACCAGCTCTTCCGGCTCGTCGTCGATGCGGTCGCTGACCTCAGCCGACCCAACCCCGTGGGAAAACGCGATCGACGAGAGGACGCTGTCGAGGAAATCCTCGGGGCGGTCGACGTCCAGCAGCATGCCCTCGCGAGATCGGCCAGAGAGCGTGCAGATTTTCGGCAAGACCATCTTCAACCGGAGAGGCAAGATGAGACGCGAGAGCAGCGCGCAAAGCTCGTCGAGCTCCATGTACTCGACCGACGCCATGGTCGATGCGGCGCTGCCACCTGCCCAAACTTCAACCTCGAACAGAGATTCGGCCATCCCGGCCCTCTTCGGTTTGCGCCGGAGCACCAAGCAGGATCAGGTCGCCGAAGCCCAGCGCAGATTGAACATCTCCGGGCCTTACAACTTCCAGCATGTGGCCCACACGCAGGAGAAGCAGCGCGCTGCTTTGGCCTCTCCTGCCCCTAGCTCCGGGATGCACTTTGCCGACTTCTCGTCCGACTCTCTCCCCTTGGACGGAGAAAGCACTCCAATGACCGTGCCCGAGCTCTACCAGACCACCTCGCTCACCCGAAACCCCTCTGTGCTGAAGAAGCACCCATCTTCTCGACGGGCGCTCAATCGTTCCCAATCTCAGGAGCAATTGGGCATGGGAATCCCCCCGCCGCGTCCTCCACGGTCTCCGATCGACCAGTCCGCCCCGGGCGGCCCCGTTCCACCTCCGCGTGGCTCCAGTCGCATGTCCACTCGCCACGAGCGATTCGACTCGGTCGACCGGCCCCAAACCAGCTCCAGCTTCCGCTCCCCTCAGTTATATGCCGACCCCGGAAGCCCCCCTCCAACGTCGTATGGGTATTCGCCCGCCCCGGACATGGACATGATTCCCGAACATGCCTACTCATCCGTACATGACGACTCCAACTGGCCGTTGCCGTGCCCGAGTAGCAGCGCATCCGAGTTTCCGCTGCCCAACGTTCCGGAAGAAGACGAGACGGCGGTCGCAACAAAGAAATGCAGGGCGAGTGTGGCGAGTAACTCTTCGCTCCGCGGCAGCCAATCCGTGCCCATGTTGAGAGCACTTTCCATCCGCCAGAATGACGACTCGGGCCGCCGAACGAGCGACGCCTCGGATACCCTTGGCCGGTTCGACCTGTTCGCCGCGCAGCGAGCCCTCAAGGCGGCCCTGATTGAGAGCAACCGCGGCGACGCGCTGCCCCGGGAGGCCTGGGAGGATGACATCGATTATTGCTACGACCACGAGGCTGAGGCTGATTGCGACTATGAATGGGGTCGCTCGTCTCTCGATGCCAGCAGGGACGGTGACACGGCGACGCCTGTCGATGAGCACGGAAGGGCCACTGGCTCATGCGAGGCTTCGCCTGCGATGCTGACGCCGGGGCAGTTCGATGTGCCGGCCTTGAGTCCAGTCAGCCAACTCTCATCTGCAACCGCGCAGGAAGCGATTACGCCAACGGTGGTGAACAACGCGAAGGCATCCAACTTCTCAATGCCGAGAGTCGAGTCGAAGAACTCGCTCCGGAAGCCGTCGGACGCATCGAGCTTCCACGAATCACACGGCTTCACTCTGTCTCCGTCGCTGCTGATCCCCATGGATTACCAGCAGCAGATGATGGCCTGCGAGGCGGAAAGGCAAGAAGCTTCCGACTTTGCTTTCCGTCAATTTGACGAGCCAGCACTGAACATGGACACATCAGCGCTCCTTCTCCGGTACCGTACCAGCGCTTCGACGACCGGCACGGTCGAAAGCACCAGCTCGGCGTTCGATAAGCACATCTCGACGGCATCGACAGCAACCGACTATACCCGCCTGACGGCGAGCACCGCCTCGCTCGAGATGGAGGCCTGCCTCCCGACCGCCGAGCCGCTGCAGCGGTTTCCATCGTTCGAGTCGCACGGCCGGGGCGAGAGCAAAAGCGCCATGCCCACGCTTCCCGAGTCGGAAGAGGGGGGTCACCCGGCCGCTGGACGCCGCGACTTCAATAGCCGCGGCAGCGAGTCGAACTTGGTCAAGCTGGCCATGGACGAGCCGTGGCCGGGGAGGGCGAAGGCGTCGAGCCTGGCCCGCCGTGGGCGCTCCCGGACTACGAGCCTAAGCACGCCACCTCCGCCGAACCAGTATGCGCTCTTCCCCTCGGTGCAGCTGAGCGGGAACCGCATCTAGACGGAAGATGAAGTTATTGAAACTCTGTCTGGCGCCCTGTACAATGTACAACCAACCACACACGTTATATCTTGGGCGAGCAGACATCTGCGCCCATGAACGGAGATCTTGCCGTAGGCAAGGTTTTCTCCTCACTCTCTCTGTTCAACAATCTCCTTGTTATATCGGTTAGCATCTGGAAGCGGATAGGATCACATCATAGACTTGGGACGGAGGGGGGATCATCACCAATTGGACGGCTGGCGCGCGCAAACCGAAAAGCAATCCTCCAGTTTTCTTTTCTGTCTCTGCAAAGAGTGGCGTCTGTTCCACTCTTTCCAGTGTCATATAAACAAACACTCTGTCTTTGATTCGTCTGTTCTCCTAGTCAGCTTCGCGTCACTCGCTCGGGGACATTGGGATATTGACTGGAATGGAATAATTGTACCGGGTCACGAAACACCCACTGTGTGATATTTCCTTGTTGTCTGTCATTATATATTGACTCCCGTCGGTCGGGCGGGCAGTTCGCGTCGTGGAGTTTTTCGCCGACACCAGGCACCGGCGTCGACATCGATTTCATTCCCAGTGGGTGGGAGCTTGCTCCGAGATTTCGGCGCCAGTGGGAAAGGAGAGGGAGATATGGTTGGTCAATGGACAGAGAGGCCACGAGGGATGAAGCCGGATCGCCCAGGACACCGACGGCAGCGACAAGCTTTTGGGATGATGGGTACGATCTGACGATGGAGGCGCGGATCTGGGCCTTGTGGTGAAAGAAGACATCATGGTCAAGGAAAGGGAGTCAAGGGACCAAGGGATGATGATCAAACACGGTAGAAGTGGAATTCCAGGGAGGGCTGGCTTGGCCCGCTGTGTATCCATCCGCTTTTAGCTTACCGCTGCGCTCTCTGTCTCGCTGTCTCTCGCTCGCCATCTCTGGGGTCGGTATTTGTGTTGTCAAGGACGGGTGTCGGGTGCTGGGCAAGGGAAGGCTCTGGGACTGGGGCTGAGCAGAGTATAGGGAGGGAAATATGAAAGTGGGCTACTTGTTCGATCTCTTTTGAGTCGCCGGCCTCGGTTGGTGAATAAAGACGTGGCACGACACCTTTGTTTTTCTTTTTTGCTCCGGTGGTCCGCTCGGGCTTGAAGACCGAGTAAGCATCTTGCTTCTTGCAAAGTGAAATTTAAGTTGTCATCCTTCCGTCCAGTGCTCCCCACGTGGCTTTGCCAGATGTGAGCTGGACAACACCCCACCACCTGCTCGATTGGTTTGGGCTTGCAGGACTAGTCTGGTGGCAACGTCATCGGAGCGAATGTTCAGCCTTGTTGTCACTTTTCTTCTCCCGTCCCGAATGTTCTCTTCGCGAGGTGTTTGGATAGCTGACGTGAGACATTTGTTGCTGCCAGCACCGAGCGTTCGGGTGGAATTGTGTGTTGTAACCTGGCGTAAGTGGTCAAAGGGACTGACATCCCGACGCCAAGACAAGGGAAGAGCCCAGTGAGGGCGGGCAGTGATGTTAGTGATGGTCTGAGGCTTGAAAGTATCAGTGATCTTCAAGTTCATGTTTGGACCACTGCAGCTTGGGTCAAAGCCCTCTGTTGGCTCAGGCAGACAGGCTCTGCGCTGCTCACTCCAGCCCAGAGCAGCACCTTCCTCCACGGGACTGAATTCGCATCAACATTGGCGGAACCAGGAAGGCGCAGAGAGGATCTAACTTCATTACAGCAAACTTTGAAAGCATCCATGGCCCCCTCGAATACAGCAATGAATTGCCAAGGCATTTTCTACCTAGCTGTCGTCCTTGAACAGAACTCACCAGGACAACCCGCAGTTCGAACCGCTCGCTCAAGAACGCTTGTTTGCCGACTTTGTCAGGGGGATATTCCTTTGTCGTGCGCAGGAAACTTGGAGGCATGTTCTTCGACCGCGAGTCCCAAAGTAGGGCGTGTCAGTGCCAGGCAGCAACCCAGGAAATAGGAACGACTCAACGAGAAGGGACACCGATTCCTCTTCGAGGCGTCTAGACATGTCAGGTACGAGACCGTCCGCGCCTTAGTCGATGAAGACGGTCACAACTCCACCCAGCCTTGCCCGACAACCGTCCCCTTGGGCTGGCAAGAGATCAACTGGGAACGTAGCTGGGGTTGACACTAGGGCCGCTAACTTTGAGCCTACGATGGTCGGGCACCGACGGCGCTTCATCCGATGCACGATTTCCGAATGAAGTCGCCCTACAGCACCAGTCCGACGCCGATGGCTTACGCCCCGACAAGCGACGACCAATTGCCGACTCATCATATTTCAATGGAGACTTCCCATCGAAGGCACGAAACTCAAGGATTGGCCTCTTCAAAGAGGCAAGCGAGGTGTGCACCCGAAACACGCGTGAAGAGGGGAACTTATACGCCTCGCTAGTCACATGTCTAGGATTCAAAGTACGCTCCCAGCTTGGACCCAGCAATGCGAGTCGGAGCCCCCTCTCACCGGTTCTACCCAACCTCGACTTGTCGAGCGTTGCTCGCCCTGGACCGCCATCGGGAGCTACCAGTGAAACTGGTCATGAGTCTTGTCCTTGCAGACACAAAGAGCCCAGACACCGGCAGTACCGTTTCGTACACGAGACGGGTCTCGATGAAGCTCCTCTTACGCAGAAACCGGCCGAGACACCCTCAAGCGTGCAGGTCGCGTCGGCCCCATTGGCCCAAGCTACCGCTCGGTGCCCTCCTGCGCCTTCCAGCACCATCCGCGTCACATCTCAAGGCACAGTTATGCTTCGCGTCGGCGTTCGTGCTCCGTGGAACGGGCGAGTCCATCCCGGCGAGAGCCCAAGCCACCGCAGAAGGCGTGAATCGCATTCAGCTTCCGAGAGAAGGCGGCGCGACCGGGTGAATGACTCGCTGGAAGCAATATTCCACGCCCTCCCGGCGTGGGTGCTATGGTCCTCGATCGATCCGCCGGCCTCCCCGGACATGCGCCCAGAAGCAGACGGAGCGAACACAGCAAAGACCCAGAAGGGGGTTCAGATCCTGAGCCGGGCAGACGTGTTGGATATGGCAGTGTGGTATATCCCTGCGTTGGAGAGGAGCCGCGATGCTCTATTGGAGGAAAACGATAAACTCAAACAGGAGTATGCTTTGGTACAGGAAGACTTTCGCAATTTGCGACAGACCGAGCGGTGTTGCGGGGATACGGCGGGTTCAATGGAGCTCTGTACGGAGAAGTCGGAGGGTGAAGAATAGCACCTGAGGCCGGCACGATCTGAGGATGCCCGAGAGAGCTCACAGCCTGCCTTCTTGGGTTGGGTTGTTGCATGTGCCATTCGACGCCGTCGTGGAGATAGCCACACATTGTATTTGAGAGCACAGCGGAACAACAGGATAAGGAGGAGGCGTTACTACACACGAATAGATCAAATCTTATGTGGTTTGTATTATGGTGGCACAGGCTTTGGCATGTGATGCGAACGGTAACCAACGCCTGCCAGACCGGCCCAGAATTTCCATACAGCACAGGCAAGGCCGCTTCCCCAGGGCGGCCAACCACAGAGCACCGAACTCCCACAACTCCTCAAAAAGCAGCGATCCCGAGCGGCGCATTGCACACCGTCAAGCAACCGGCACAAAGCGGGCTACTTGAGCCTTCCCGTGTTTATGACTGCATCCAGTGCTTCAAGCCCAGTCCAAATCCGAGCGTGAGCACAAGCGGCAAGCCTGCTCCAAGCGTGCCGCTTCATGCAGCAACGTTCTATACCGAGAGCGTCATGAACGTAGAAAACGCACCCCTCCCCGCCTCCACCCCCCCTTCAAACACACCACACCGAAAGGATTGCACCGAACCGCCAAAACTCATCGTCGACGCGAGTCTTGCCCATCGGCGGAACGACGAGATCAAAGCCAAAACGCCAGACCGAGAACCCAAGCCCATGCAAAGATAGGAGAGTGAGAGCCAGAGAGCAGGGCCTATACCCACGCGGCGCCGCCCCAGACGCCGCGTATCCGGCGGGCCAGCTGGATGTCCTTCTGCATGATGGTGACGCGCTTGGCGTGGATGGCGCACAGGTTGGTGTCCTCGAACAGGTGCACTAGGAAGGCCTCGGCCGCCTCCTGCAGCGCCAGGATCGCCTGCGACTGCCACCGCAGCTCCTCGCGCGAGGGCTGGAATTGGAGGGCGATCTCGCGGACCTGGGGATCAGCGGGCCGGGGGGTTAGCTGAATTGTGCTGGTTCAGAGACGGGGAGAAGTCGCTGAGAGAAACGTACGAGGCGCGCAAAGGGGAGTTTTAGCATGAGCAGGTCGGTGTTGGCTTGGTACCGGCGGATCTCCTTGAGTGCGAGCGTGCCGGGGCGGTAGCGGCGTTTTCGAGGCTGCGGGACGGGGTCGCCTGCTATGGGAGGGGTCAGAACCATGCGTGTAGGGACAATTGGTGCTTGAGAAAAGGGTATGGAGAGAAGGAGCATACGTTGGACACCGCTCTGTCTTGGTCGCCCCCTTCCTGCTCCTGCCTGTGCTTGTGCTCGTGGTGGTGCGGGAGCAGCGTGTGCGCCGGATGTCCTTGGCTTGGCTCTTTTTGGTGGCATTGCGAAGCTTGACGGGGGCTATGGTTTGGCCAACCGCAGCGAGATGTTTGAAGCGATGTGGTAGGGTCGGATGCCGGCAATGGTTGCGGAAGGATTGCGCTGGAGGTCGGCAGTGCTTCAAGAAGCTTTGCGAACTGCGATATGGCGGATGCGGAGCTGCTACGACAATGCGGCGCGATTCGAATTGTCGGAGGGTGAAGGTGCTATCGCAAGGGTGTTTGGGCTTGTAGCGAGAAAAAAACGATGCTGGTATTGTGAGGGGCCCGGTCTCTAACGGTGAGTACGCCCTGATACCGTCAGGAAAGCTCAAATTGGGAGGTTGGGGAGCTGCTCGACTCTCTCTGCGCCCAGACCCGCCGACGCGACCAGCAGCTCCTGGAGCTGGCGCGACGCGCAGGAATTAGCAGGGGGTTTAATGGGGTGGCTGGGGCTGGCGGGAAGTGGCGCGTCTCGTAAGGGAACGACTGCACACCAGCCACATCAACGTCCGCAAGTCCAAGGTACGGATACTCGTGTAAACGTCAGGTATTACCAGTAGCATGATACTACACTCCGTATCTTCGCTACCTCGGGTAAATGAAGTAAAACTTTGGGTGAATATTCGATTTGCGGGCAGTATCCGGAATAGGTGGGTTTCACGATGCCACTTACACAATACCTTATCTATCCGCAAATGTGACTGAATCTGGACCACACCCTGACTGTCTCAGTTCAGGCTTGTCTTCTGTACAAGATTCAAGTCATGAGATCAGTTCAATAAATGTCCCCACAAAGCCGCCGTATGAAGAGTTCTTCAACGATACACGCGACCTCTACCTTACTACCTTTGCGTGCACCAAAGTGGGAACGGACGGCCATTCCAGATGGGAAAGTCAGCGGCCATGGCAAGTCGTACACTCTACTGTCGACGGCCTGCGACCTCCTTCGTAGTATCATCGACGAAAGCACCGCCCCATCCGTTGCCGAGTTCGTTCCACCTCGACGTCGCAGCATGGGGGGCCAACCTGCTACTCACCATTTCCTCCATCTCAGCGAGGCACGCGAGAAGCGTCCCACCGGAAGCCGTCCCAGCAGCTGATGAGCTAACAGCGTTTCGCCAACGAGCACACGCCAATGGCTTGATCATCTGGGCACAGGCTCAACTGCGCCGTCCGCCTCGTTTCGCCACTGCTCCACCGCGCCCTTCAGAACCGCGATGCGCAGCGCCAGCTCACTGGCGAGGGCCGACCCCCTAGCCGCAGTCTTCTCGACCCTCGCCCTCTCCACGACGGCCCGCGGGACCGCAAACATGGCCTTCAGGATAGCCCACAGGCCGCGCGGCACCTCCTCCCACCGGAACTCGACGCGGCCAATCTTCTTGCGGAGGTCCGTCCGCTGCCGGATCTTGAACGAGACGGCGGCGCCCGACGCGAAGGCCATGGCGACGTTCAGCAGCGTGATGAACACATTGAGCGCGTACAGCTCGCCGCGGGCCACGGCCGGCGGCAAGCCTTGCTCGGCGCGCCGCGCGTTGACAAACCGGATCGTGTTGGACACGATGAGCTGCATGTTGCTTCCCGCCACGAACATGGCGAACTGCGAGCCGATGCGCTGCGCCACCTGCGCGATCAGCTCCGGCGGCTGCCGCAGGCGCGCCCACGCCGTTCGGAGGGACAGCGTCCATGGTTTTTGGCCCTCGATTGCTTCCAGTAGCCGGGCCTTGCCGTTCTGCGATAGGTCCAGCCAGCGATCTTCCTGCAGGCAGGCGATATCGGCCTCGAGCTCGGCGATGCGGACTTCGAGGGCGAGCCACCTGCCTTTCTGAGACGCTGTCGCCGCCGGCTTGCGCGACCGGTGTGCCTGGTCCTGCTTGGCCTTGCGCTGCCGGTGCTCGGCCATGCGCTGTTGGCACACCAAGAGTTCCGTTTCCAGGCATTCCTGATGCAGCGCTAGATGGACGCCGATAGGGCCCTTCCACTGGGCCCTCAGATCGTCCAGATCCAGCTGGTCGCTAGTCCACTCGTCCGCAACGACCAATGTCGTATCACCCTCCATCTCCCACTCTCCATCAGGCAATGGCCCTGATGGTCCAGCCTTCACCAGCCGCGCCGACTCGAGGTTCAGTTGCAGCGTGCGGTCCCACTTGTTGAACTGGTCCGCAGGAGCCGACCAGAACTGCTGCAGCGCCATGGCGACCGTCGCTCCCGCGAGCTGGACGTTTGCGCCGGTCTTGGGCTGGTGCATCGCGGTGGACACGACCTGGCCCATCAGCGTCACCAGCGACCGCCCCGCGCGCGTTGTGCTCGACCGCAGCTGACTCTTGTAGTTGATGTCGAGGATCTCGCGCCGCACGCGGACCTGCCCCTTCAACTCCGCCAGCCGGACCGCAAGCTGCGCCATGCGCGCCTCGTCGGCGACCACAGCCTGCCGCAGCCGTGCCCGTTCGTCTTGACTCCCGCCACCCGCGTGCTGCGCAACCAGCCACTCCCTCTCTCGCCCCGCAACCTCCCTCTCGAGCTCTACCATCTGCCCCACCACCAAACGCAGCTGCTCCCTCGTCTCATCATACTCGGGCGCCTTCATCGCGCGGCCGCGCACCGGCCGGCCGGGGCTGCGCATGAGCTGCTGGCGGGTGACCATGACGATCTGCAGCGCGGCGTTGACGAGCGGCGTGGCCAGCGCAACACACACCTGCGCCAGCAGCGCGACGCGCGCGTAGTGCGTCAGGTGCGCGGCCAGCTCGCGCTGCGGCACGCTGGCCAGGTACGCGGTCGGCAGCGACGCCGCGAGCGCCATGGGCTGCGCCGTCAGCGCGTACAGGCTGCCCGAGCCCGTCCAGCCGCCTGCGAAGCGGCGGCCTTCGATCGCGGCGAGCTGGGCGCCGTTGTCGATGGCGAACAGGGCGAGGTAGAGCTGCCGCGCGCGAGCCCAGGTGCGTTGTGGGGGTGGGAGGGCGAGCTGCGCTCGCTGTTCGCGGATGAAGGCGCTGACTCTGGATGAGGAGAAGGCTCGGGCTTTCTCTTCGGTGAGGTACTTGTCCAGTAGGGCACGGAGCTTGGAGTCATCGTTGGCGTTGGTGGCTGTGGAGGAAGGGGTCTCACCGGGAGTAGGTGCCATTGCGATGTTGACGTGTGAACTGTGTGGCTGAATGCCAGGTGACCCTGACTATAGATGTTTACGTCGACGAGAGCGCGAAGTGTGCAGGCAGGCGTCCACGGTTAACAAGACCCAAAACAAGCCAAAGTGACGCATCGTAGAACGAAGGAGCAAAAAGCGTGACTCTCGCACACGCAACTTATACCCGGTGGTTGCCGAGAATGAGCCCTCCAATTGGCTGAGTCGTGACTTTACGGGATGGCAACCAGCTCCTGAGTCCGGCCCCCACGCCAGGGGTCGGGCTGCTGGCTGGCAGGAACTCCTAAGTGGTCACGCGGCGGCAGAGTCTGTTGAGCCGTGGAGTTGCGGCGCGTATGCAGCCTCGGCGGGTTTGATATGGCCACTGCAACTCAAGTCGGTGTACCGTGCCACGTTCCGGTGAGTCGTCTTTCAGAGGATCAGATACGTTGGGCCACTCAGCTGCCTATGAATCTCCCCTCCATTTCTGTGTTTGTCGCTCAGTGAGCGCGAGAGCCTTGTTACAGGCTTCAGTCTTGGTCTGGTTTGAGATGGTCAGCATCCGACTCGCCCCTCACTCCTGCGGGTTTGTTGTCGCAGCAGGTAGTTCTGAGGACTATCCGCATGCTGAGTTGTTGTTGATTCAAGTGTCAACCAGCGCCAGCACCCTCCACGATCCATCACTTCAAAGTTGAAGATATTGTTCATTCAAGATCCCAAGTGAAGGCACTCCATGGAAGGTGGGCCCAGGGAAAGTGGCCCCAATACTGGGAGAATGGTTGTTACCGGTCAACTCCCTCTTGGTGCTGATGAAGCTTGGAAGTTTTGATGCCCATGACTCAAGAGTTGCTTCCACGCTGACCATGCTGATACCAACTCTCTTCAGCCGTTGCACTCTCCTTACTTCCTAACATGCCCTGTCTCAGAGCTTTGCCGGGTGCCTTGTATGGAGTATCAACGTGATCACGGACGCCAACCTGACACATGGTCGCAGTGCATCCAATGTCGAGTTGGATTTGGGTACAGACAGCTGGGGGTCGCATGAGAAAGGCGCCAAAACGACTGCCTCGTAACTCAGCGCAACAGAAGCGAGCCATTGTGTCGCTGAACAACGCCCATCAACACCTAGGTACGCGAACAGTCGATGGGGAGGAGTCGATGGAGTGTAAGGTGAACTTGTATCTGTAAACGAGTTGCCTGCCGTTAGAATGCTGGGCGCCAAGGGAAAGTGGGCCCGGGGCAGCTTGACTGGTGGGTCCCACACCTGGACGCCCTGCGATAAGTCGCCTGCGCCTGGTCGATAAGAGATACAGCGGGATGACATCTTCGCGCGAAAGGACACCTCAACATCATCCCGCCGATTTATCAGCCTCGTCACTCACCCACCACCTGCCTCGAGCCAGAAATATCGAGGCTGTCTTGACGCCGATGCGAGATGCGTATGCTATTTTGTAGCGCGACGCTGCAACGATAACCGCAGATCTCACCCGACCGCTGCGCCGTCCGCTGAAACCCAACCTGGGCGCTGCCGCCGCCTCCAAGAACGGGGTGGTCCACACTCTCGCGGTCTCACCAAAAACCGACATCTACAGCCTTCCGCCGCAACAATCATGGATCAAATAATGGGCAACGACGGGGCCTTCCCCCTCGAGACCTGGTTCTGGGAGATGCCCATTTGCACGCGCTGGTGGACGACGGCGACCGTGCTGACCAGCGGCCTGGTGCAGTGCCAGCTGCTGACCCCCTTCCAGCTCTTCTACAGCTACCGCGCCGTCTTCCACAAGTCGCAGTACTGGCGCCTGGTCACGACCTTCCTGTACTTCGGCCCCATCTCCATCGACCTGCTCTTCCACGTCTACTTCCTGCAGCGCTACTCGCGCCTGCTCGAGGAGTCCTCGGGCCGCTCCCCGGCCCACTACTCGTGGCTGCTGCTGTACGCCACCACCAGCCTGCTGCTGCTCTCGCCCTTCGTCTCCATGCCCTTCCTCGGCCACCCGCTGTCGTCGACCCTCGTCTACATCTGGTCGCGCCGCAACCCGGACACGCTCATGAGCTTTCTCGGATTGCTCGTCTTCCGCGCCCCGTACCTGCCCTGGGTGCTGATGGGCATCAGCCTGATGCTGCATGGCACCGTGCCGCGCGACGAGCTGCTGGGCGTGGTTATTGGCCACGTGTGGTACTTCTTTAACGACGTGTACCCGCCGCTGCACGGGGGGTCGCGCCCGATGGATCCGCCCATGTGGTGGCGCCGTCTGTTCGGTGAGTACCCCTGGCTGCTTTGGGAGCGGTGGTGGCTGCGAGACAAGACGAGTTCTAACCTTGTGTGGCAGAAGGGCGACCGCGTGAAGAGACGGCCAACGGCATCAATAACGAGATTGCCGTCGCCGAAGCTGCTGTTCCGCAGCCAGAAGTGCGGTGACGATCGAGATATGGGGGGACAACAGACGTGTACACATTCGGTCCGCGATCTACGATATATCAGGGTTTTTTGGGTTCTTGGCGTTGAGGGTGGCTTTGAATGAAATCAGCGGAGGCATGTTCATATCGGCATTGCATACAGTGTGGGCGTTGACTTTGGGAGAGGGTATCGCTTGGGTCAAGCGCTGCACACTAGCAAGCGGTTCTTGCAAGCAATCTACGGCTGGGGGAAGGGTTAAAAATGAATGTATGGCCCAATGTTGGCCTCAAACGCCGTGTCCAGCAGTTGAGCCCTATTTTGTCAGGGACAGCGGTATGCATGAGGGTACGGAGACGACGAAGGCATAGGATCCTGTAGTTTCAGACGACTTCGTTCGGTTAAGAAGACCGTTTGGGTAAAGGTAACGAACAAGTGCCTGTACATTCGAGAGAGAAGGTGCACAGAACGCTGGAGACAAGCTGCATAGTCGCATGCGAAACCCTTAGACATGGAATCCACGCCCCGCCCCCAGTTTCCTCCATACCGTCTCACCCACCTACGCCAGGAATTGAGAAACGTACTCCTTCCGGTACTGGTTTGTGTTGAGGTCGTCGGACCGGTTCAGGGGCGTCCACTTGGGCTCCTCCTTAAACAGGCGCATCGCCTGGATGTACTGCAGATGGCCAGTCAAGCCGAAATCAGCGTTTGCGTGATCACAGAATGAAAGGAATAAAACGCACGTTGTTCTCATCCGTGGTGAAGCGGTGGTAGATGCCCGCCGGCAGGATGATGAGGTCGTCCTTCTCGAGCCGGATGCGCACCCAGCGGTCGCCGCGGTCGCGCACGTCGAAGTAGCCAGCGCCGTCGCGCACGTAGCGGATCTCCTCGTCCTCGTGCAGGTGCTCGTCGAAGAACATCTTGACCTTGGCCTCGTACGCGTCGCCCATCTTGGCCGGCGACACCGTGATCTCGTCCCGGTTCTTGTACCCGCGCTCCGACGCCAGTGCGTCCACGCCCGTCAGGTCGCCAATCCGGTAGTACAGCACCCCGACGGCCTTCAGCTCGTCTGGCGTGAGCGCCGAGCCCGAGTCGTGCGGCAGCCGCTGGTCGCCCTGAGAGAGGTGTGTGGGTGAGTGTGAGGTGTTTGATGGGTGGGTATGAGCAGGGCAGCGTTGGCTGAGGGAGAGAGCTTACAGGGAGGTCATCGTAGAAGTAGGCTTTCATGTTGACGCCCTGTTTCTGATACTTTCGTTGTAGCTCGAAGATGTTTTTTTGGGGGGGGCTCAGATAGAATTCAGTTGAGCTCTGCTTGACAACTGGACGGTGGTGATGTGAAGCGTGCAAGGCGGGGCTCCTAGCTTGAATTTGGTGGTGAGGGGCTCAAAGCTCGCAAGATGACACGATAGACCCAGCAGTCGGCACGGTCGGGAGAACTACGCTGGTATTGGCTAACAGGTATCTGTATACGGTCCTCAATGCCTAGTTTCCAAACGTCCGCATTGCATATGACGAGCACCTCGTAACAACGGTTAGGTCTCCTCGTCCCAGTCAGCTCTTGTGCCCTTGTGAGAAGGAGCTCTGAGTCCAGCATGTCTTGGAGAGCCACAGCCTCTCGGTTAGGCACGTCGGGTACCTCACTATACTTGCGATCCGATGCTTCACGGTGCGCAGCATCATAAGCGCTGTCTAATAATTCAATCCCAACAGGCGTCAATGCACAAGGGCTAATCAGTAACAAATCTAGCATTGGGTAGCTGGCTCCGGTGATCAAGGGACTAGGAGACGACGCTCGTGATTCAGGAGTCATGAAACAACAATCTGCCGGTTGACTCGGCACTCAGTGGCACTGTATTTTGGCGCAGCCCATGAGCTCAGACGGGCTGCGGCCCACTCGCCGCAAGCACCCCACACGGTGGCATTTCAACCGCCGGTTCATCCATCTCGCATCCACAGCATCTCATTGTGCGACTCAGTCTCCCAGCTGTTGGACGCTCGAGACATACCATGAGTTGAAGGCGAGCAACTGGGCGGGCCTATGCGGATTGCAATTGGCATCGCCTCGCCTTCGCGGACTTGGTTGTGAACAGGTCGACATTGCGCTCCATTGCTGTTCGACATGGATGCACCGAGTGCCCATGATGGCTCGTCCGTCGCAGGGTCCGAGACGTCCAAGCCTAAGCTGCAGCTGCCGGCAAGCTGCGACCCCCCGCAGCCCGGTGTGCCGGTGAAGCAGTTGGTGTGGATTGTGAGTTGACTACCCGACTACGGTCGTTTGCCCTACGTACAGGGCTGACATCTCTTCTCAAAGGTTTTCGGAGGCACCGGCCACATGGGCCGCTCTCTCGTCAAGTCCGCCCTCAGCCACGGCGACATGGTGACGACGGTCGGTCGCGTCATCGAGACAGCGCCCGAGGCCATCGCGCAGCTTAACAGCGACACCTGCCTGGGCCTGCTGTGCGACGTGCGCGACGGCGCGTCGGTGGCGCGCGTTATCGAGCGCACGCTGCAGCGCTTCGGCCGAATCGACTGCATCGCCAACTGCTCCGGGTACGGCGTCATCGGCGCGTGCGAGGATCAGGACGAGCACGAGCTGCGCAACCAGTTCGAGACCAACTTCATGGGCACCCTGCACATCGTCCAGGCCAGCCTGCCCTACTTCCGCCAGCAGAACGGCGGCCGCTACCTCATCTTCAGCTCCACCTCGGGCGCGCTGGGCGTGCCCGGTCTAGGCCCTTACTGTGCGAGCAAGTACGCGGTCGAAGGGCTGATCGAGGCCATGCTGTACGAGGTGGACTCGTTCAACATCAAGGCGACGCTGGTGGAGCCGGGCCTGGTGCGGCGGGACGAGCCGGACTCGACGACCAACCCGCTGCCGACGTGGGGCCACTTTCTCATCAAGCCCGCCAGCGAGGCCTACTCGCACGCGACGTCGCCGGCGCTGCACGCCAAGCGCATGGTGCAGTGGCTCGGCGACCGGCAGCCGACCAGCGCCGTCAAGTGCGCTGAGCTGGTGTGGCAGCTGGGCCACTGCTCGTACCCGCCACTGCGCCTGCTGCTGGGGAGCTACGCCATCGAGAGCATCCGCGACCGGCTGCGGTCGGTGACGGAGGAGCTAGAGGACTGGAAGCACCTCAACTACCCCGCCGCGCCGGATGCCCCTGGAGGGGAGAGAGACGAGAAGGACAGAGGCGATGGGGAGGACAGAGACGACAGGGAGGATAAAGAGGATAGAGAGGACAGGCAAGACAGGGATGTCGGGGAGGAACGAGATGAAGGTAGTGGGGAGAAGGATGATGAAGACATGGGAGAGGGAACAAGCCCCGATCTGAACGAGTTGGGAGGGATATGATAGGTATGATAGGTAGCCTGACAGGAGGGCCGAGAGTCCTACTTTCTTCGTCATTGCATCCATTTACAGAAGGTACCCATTCAAATTGCTCCTATCACAACGTATGTGATTCGACAATTACAGAGGTAAAATATCAACAAGTACCGTTATTACATTCTTTCTCAGCCGTCCTCGCCGTCGTCCGCTTTGGTTTTACAATAATTAGAAGCCGCCCCCACTTGCCCCGTATCGCCGACAGGCAAGCATTTCCAGCGGCTCCGCCGGAAAACTGCCCCACACCAACGCCAAGCCCCAAGGCCAAGCAAAAGGGGGAACCGCGACCAGGCTGGGGGACAGAATCGCGCGGTGGACCTGGCTGGTTTCGAGTGGCAGCAATTTAACAGGATTTCCTTCCCAGTCGCTTCGACACGCGTCTTCGTCCACCTCCTCGTTCCTTCGAGTGTCAAAGATTGAGAAGCCACTGCTGCCCCGCGCATTGGGTGGTTGCCGTGCGTTGCTCTGCTCCATTTCACCCCCCGTGGAAACGAGCACTGCCACGATCGTGGTGCCGTGTGTCGCATCCGGCGGATCTCCAGCGCTCCTGTCTTCGGAATCCTGTCCTCGCCCGTCGCCAACGCGAACCGCTTTCTGCGAGCAGCCTTCCAATCGCTCGTCGCTCGCTTGATCAGTCGCCTGGAGTCTCTCCGGGATACACGCCGTCAAGATGTCGAACAAGAAGAACGAGGATATCGAGATGCGGGCCGTCGATGGCGGCAAGGACCTGGGCGCCGAGCAGGTCCCCTTCCTGGGCAGGGTACCCTCCGGACTGCAGCGCGGCCATCGTGATGCCGGCGTGTCGGCCTACTTCGACAAGATCGACCACAGCCCCGGCGCGTCCATCCTCGCGTACTGCATGGCGTCGATTAGCATGACCGTCGTTAACAAATACGTCGTGTCTGGGTCGTCGTGGAACTTGAACTTCTTCTACCTCGCGATCCAGGTAGGTGGAAATCTAGCTTGCCCGCAGAGTGCAGAGAATGGGAGTAATTGACGATTGTCTTCTAGTCCCTCGTCTGTACGCTCACGATTCTGCTCTCGAAACACACCGGCCTGCTTAAAAACTTGGCGCCCTTCGACTCAACCAAGGCGAAGCGATGTGAGTATCACCCAGGCAGGGGATGCGCGGCGCCCAACGATTTGGCTAATACCTGAGGCTAGGGTTTCCCATCTCGCTCCTCCTCGTCGGCATGATTTACACGGGCGCCAAGGCGCTCCAATTTCTGTCGGTGCCGGTCTACACTATCTTTAAGAACCTGACTATTATCGTTATCGCATACGGAGAGGTGCTTTGGTTCGGCGGCAGCGTCACCCCTCTGACACTGCTGTCCTTTGGCCTGATGGTGCTCAGCTCTGTCGTCGCTGCTTGGGCTGACATTCAGGCCGCCATCAACGGTGTCGGCCATTCGCTCGAGACCTCCGCCGCCCTTTCGAACTTGAACGCCGGTTACGCGTGGATGGGCATGAACGTCGTTTGTTCTTCGTCGTTTTTGCTCGGCATGCGCAAGGTTATCAAGAAGATGAACTTCAAGGACTACGACAGTATGTCTGCCCGGCCCGAGCGTGAGAAGGGGCCCTGCTGATTGTGTTCTAGCCATGTTCTACAACAACCTGTTGACGATCCCGGTCCTTGTCGTTTGCTCGCTGTTGGTCGAAGACTGGTCCGCCGAGAACCTCGCCCGGAACTTCCCCGAAGAGACCCGCAACAAGCTCATGATTGGCATGGTCTACTCCGGCCTCGGCGCCATCTTCATCTCGTACTGCTCCGCCTGGTGCATCCGCGTCACCTCCTCGACGACGTACTCGATGGTCGGCTCCCTGAACAAGCTCCCCATCGCCATCAGCGGCCTGGTCTTCTTCGATGCGCCCGTCACATTCGGTAGCGTCTCGGCTATCCTCCTCGGTTTCGTCAGCGGCCTGATCTTCGCGTGGGCCAAGGTCCGGCAAAAGGCCCAGGAGGCCGGCATCCTGCCCACCACCAAGCCCACCATGAGCGCCAGCGCGCAGAGCAACAGGGACGCAGCCAACTCTTGAAGCGAAGAGGCATCCGTCCGCTGTGCTAATGCCAGTCGTTTTCACAGCGCACCTGCCGCGCCCGCGTTCAAGTCCTGACGGCTTTGGGCCTGCGTTCTGGCTTGGGCCAATCGCTACGCTGGGCCAGCTAGGGAGCCGACATCAGCAGCCATTTTGCTCCCCATCGTTCTTGTACATCAACTTTCTTGTTCTTGGGCCACCTTTTTCTCCTAAAGCCATTTTAGTTGGCGATTTACTTTTCAGCATAGAGCTTCGGTAGGGAAACGCGGGTGGGGACTAGGGTCTGGGTTTGTCTTGGGCTCCGCCATGGGAAGAAACGGCGTCTCTGCATGTGTTGTTACAAGCTCCAGGTCCCAAAGGACGTTAAAAACGTGCGCATGACTGGCGTTCCAGGGAGTGGGATGTGTTAATGGTCGCTCGCGCCGACGGTCTTGCTCTTTTCTAGGCCGGGCCGTATGGACTGGGTAGGTACTGGATTGCGGTGGGAGGCGGATGAGTGGTTAAGAGGTGTTGCGGTGGCTGGGCTGGATGCGGTCTGCCAGAATAGTTGATCAGGGTAGGTAGTCGTATAAAGGTTACACTTGTCTGAAACGTGTGCGTTGAAGTGAGCAGCGTGATGTCTTTGGCTGTGATTCCTACCCGAGAACTGTGCTGGTCTAAATTGAAAGGGCACACCAACGTCAGCCAAGCCAATACTGGTTGGCTGAGGCTCACACTACAGGCGTGTCGTGGACAAAGCTACAGTAATGCACACCACCGTCGTTGTACGCTAGAGATACATCTAGGTTCCGCCTGCGTAGGTGTCCCCATCTGACACTGTCCAACTGCAGAGCATATCCGCGTCCAATGCACCCTAACCTCACATCACTATCCCGTTCTAGCCTCTCACGCGGAACCCTTGGAGAACGCCGAGGTAGGCACCAACGCATTCTCGCTCTCGCTCAGCACCCATAGGTTCTTCCACCACATCACCGCACCCGTGACCAACAGCGCATAATACGCCACCGTCCACAAGATGCTCGGCCTCCCGCTCCCGACCTTCTGCCCAGCCCCAACACCATCCTCACCGACATCGCCCCCCGCCAGCACCGGCACAACACCGGCAGCGGCAGCGGCGGCGGCGGAGGGATGGGAGACGGGCTCGACGCGGCCCCAGACCTGCGGCAGGCCCATGCAGTTGCAGAAGGCGTGGACGGCGCAGACGGCGGCGAGCGAGCCCGTGCGCAGGAACAGGAAGGCCGCGTAGGCGCCGAAGAGCGTCGTGTAGGCGAGCTGCAGCACGGAGCGGGCCAGCGCCGCGGCCGCGGGCACGTGCGGGTTGCTGAGGCGGAACTCGTAGAAGTGGTGCACGTGCGCGAGGCCGAAGACGATGGGCGTCAGGAGGATGGTTTTGAGGGGGGTGGTTTGGGCGAGCAGCATGAGCGGGATGGAGGCCGTGCGGAAGAGGATTTCTTCCGTTACTGGGCCCTGGATGAATAGTTAGTGATGGGAGGAAGGGTGGAGGTGTGGTGTGGTGTGGCGTGGTGGGGGTTGCTTACAGCGACGATGTTGCGCCAGGCCGTCCACTCCGACAAGACCTCTCTCACGGGCGCCAGGGTGAGCCACTCGGCCCAGCCGCGGTCGGCGACGACGTAGCTGAACAGCGGGCCGAGGAAGAGCAGCGCGGTGAGGCCCAGCGCGCGGCAGGCATCCCACAGCGCTGCCGGCCACAGGCCCAGCAGGTGCAGCGCCTCACGCGGCGTGGCGGTTGGTGGCTGCCCGCTGGGCCCGTTCCGGGTGATCACCACGAAGGTGGTGACGGTGCAGACCAGGCATGACAGCGTCACGGAGCGGATGCGGCCCCGCACGACCGAGGGCGCGTCCCGCGAGAGGGTGGGCGACGGCCGGGTCGTGGGCGACAGGTAGAAGGGCACGAAGTAGATCAGTGCGTAGAGGGCAATCAGCAGGATGGCGGTGCCCGTGGAGATGGGCGGAGGCGGAGGGGCAGCATCTGCGGGTGGGTTAGCGTATGTGGTGATGTTTCGCAACCCATGCGTCGTGAGACCGGGGGCAGGGTCTGAGAGTTCAGGTCGACTTGCCCTTGTGGAAGGGGTTAATGTTGCGTAAGAGGTCTCCTACGGCGGGCATCTTGAAAAGACCCGACGATACTCCGGGCCACGCTGTCCGCTGGTGATGGCGCTTGCGTCGCGGCCACAGGGTCACAGGGTTACAGCTGGCGCCTGCAACCACGCTCCTGCGTAGGCGCTGTCGGAGCAAAAGCGCGTCTGTGAGGGTTTGTTGGGCCTGGGCCGTTTCAACGAATCGCCAAGTGTTCTTGTCTTATCGCCTGTTTTGGGCCCGCGGCTGCTCCCGAACCCCACAGTGTCTGGACCTCCTATTCTTGGATCTGATCGGCCTGGGACATGCGACGATCGGGAATCGGAAGGCCAATGCGATCCGCAAGTTCAACCTCCAGCTTTGACTTCTGTTTGTGGCATGGGGGATGTTACAGGTGAGAGAGTTGCCTTCGGGCAGAAGAGAGACCTGGCGCGCGCTCTGACAGTGAAGCTCCTTCGTCGGGCGGGATTTCCCCATAAGCGTCTTCTTCCCCTTCCGAGGCAAGCCATTGTTCCTTTCCAGACAATGCTACGAACTCATTGTGCCCCCAAAATTCCACGAGACTGCTTGCACCGCATTGAGGCTTGTGGTGGGCTGTCTGTGGCTGACCATCCGGCAAAACCACCCACATTCCTCGGCTGGAATATACGGAGTACGGGAGTACGGTGCGCGCTCACAAATTGACCCCTATCTGCACGCTCAGCTCAGTGCAGCATCCGGATGGAAGCTGTGATAGCTGGTTGGACGGCTCCAACCAGATGGCATGACGGGCCAGATTCGGCGCGAAAGGGACGCGAATCAGCGACGCGCGCCCGTGTCTTGCGCGGGGGTTTAATTGCGTCTGTCGCTGGGCCCCTGCCAAGCCTGCGGCTTTGCAGCTTCGCTTCTCTCTCGCCGCCACCAGCGTTGAACACGTATCCGCGTGCCACTTCGGCCATTTCGCTCGACGCTCGCTGCATGCGCGATCGCCGGAGAGAGCATCCGAGCAGGTTGGAAAGGGGGTGAACATCGAGGCAGTCGCGGATATGCTGGAAAATTTTGACCTTATGTTCGTTCTGTTGTTCTTCCTTCCTCCATCCAATTACACATAGGAATGCGGCGCTGTGCCGGTAGAAATCGGTCTTGTACAATACGGAGTACACTACCATTTGGAAGCGTCGACAGGGCGCTCGGATGGCATCCGGGGCAACGGCCGCGCCCGAGACATGTTGTGTCCTCCGTGACGGCGGCTCCATGGCGTCTCTCTCAGACACCACCTGCTGTGAGACCTGCATCCACTGGGGTTCAACGTCAGCGAATGCTTTGGCGGCAGCTGCAACTATTGTGGAGAGGCGCCAGGAGGCGCCACCCGAAGCGTCTGTCGCGCCCTGTAGTTTTTGCTGCAACGCGGTGATCTCAAGCCAGGAGTGGAGGAGCGGTTCTCCGCGGTATGGAGTTGAAGTCGCGTGAGTTTCGATTCTCGGTCGCATGGCGACGACCCGAACAGTCGGAGACAGGCGTTAGGGAGCAGCCGCTGTCAAACGTTTCGACTTCCATGCGGTTTTCAAGTCACGAAAGACTCAATCCAAAAGTGGTTCTCGAAATGGAAGAGCAAGGAGCGCCGCTAACCGTCAGAATGCTGGACTTCTTCCCAGAACGGCAAGCGCCGGGGTGGAGCAGTTCGCGCTAACGCAACAGGGTGCAGGTCGACGCAGCAGCCTGCCTCGCCTGCCTATCGCAGCACCTGGAACTGTGGACGCGAAATTAAACTCAGCCTTGTTCTGGAAGCCGAGAAGCGGTCAGCGCGTGCTGCAGCTCTCTGGGGGGGGGGGTTCCGTCGCATGTCCGTACGGCTGGATGACAGGCCTTGCATGTGCCTCCTTTTGAAGTGCAGATGGAAGCATACGCTGGCTGCATCCGGCCACTAGGTCATCCTGGGTTGCTTTAGTGTGCGGGTGCGGGAATATCTACAAGCTTGGGAAAGATTTCGACAGCTCTTCTCCGAGCGCTCCACGCCAGCTCCTCCAGCTGTTCTCCCAATATCTCCCACCCCTTCCCGATTTTGCCGGGGCGAAACACCAAGGAACCTGCTAGGCGTTGGCCGAGATAGGCGCCCTTGTCCGCCGTCAACCCGTCCAATTTTGGGACATCGCATCGCGCCCATTGGACCCCCCGGTTACCTCGCCAGACGCTGTCCGCTCCGCCGCCTCTATCCATTAACCTTAGCGTTACCGTCATGTCGCATTGATATTTGCCTTCGACATCCTCACCATCCCACCTTCCTGACTATCCTTAATTCATCGCGATTTTTCTTTTCCCATTCGGCGCACTCGTTCCCCGCCTCGTCTCTCCGGTCTCCTACAGGGAGCTTGTTAATATCTTCTATTCCTTGCCCTTGAATTATACTTTGCTCCGTGCTGCCACGCACCGACCGATCGTTTTACACGGCTCAGCAACAGTTGAAACCAAACTACCGACTCGAACTCTCCGTTCGAACTCTCCAACAAGTGCAACACTGAGCGAGCGGCAGCCACGCTTTCTTATACAGATCACCGACACCGTCCGAAGCCGCGACCTGTCGATCTCTCCCGCGCCCGGACCGGACGGCAGAGCTGGCCGCCTGATGCACATCGGATAGCGCGCATGACACGGATATGGAACAGATCTGACTGCCCAGCTTTGCGAGTGGGAGCAGGACTTGACGGATCGATAGCCTCCCGGCCTCGAGCGCCGACCGCGTCAAAGCCATGTCGGCGCCGCCAGTCCGACATGGCCCAGCGACACCCCTCCACGAGCGATCCAAATCGCAAAGCAACAAGCCTGGCATCCGCCTCGTCCCATATTCCCCGCCACGCCTCGATTCTGACGATCGGGCGCCAAGCCAGGCGTCATCGCGCGACAATGCGGGCAGCCGAATATCGGGAAATTACAGCGACCGGCCAACTACAAGTAGCAATGCTGGGGACTCTCGCCGTCCGAGCTGGAGGGACGAGGTGACCGAGAGCCATGTTGGAAGCCAGGGGTCCGCATTGTCGTCGCCTACGACTCCAGCCTTCCCATTGGCGAGACCCCGGGATGAAAGGGTTTCAGGATCCAAACCTCCAGCCAGCCCCTCGGGCGTGGGGCCCCCCGGGCCAGCCGCACTCGCGCTGAGGTCACCATCTGATGTCTCGACCATTACCACGGGTTCTAATGCATTGGACTCGCGGCGCTCCCGCGCTGACGACGCACCATCTCCCTCCTCCCCGCGTCCACGTTCCCTATCGCGGCGTCGCAACCTGCGCCTTGCCGTTCACGCCAATGGGACTTTCTCTCTCGTCCCCGAAGAGCCGCAATCTGCCGTTTCGGGCAGCATCGCATCGCCTCAGCCCTCCCCCGCTTCCAGAACACCGAGCGCACAGGAGCGCCCGTCGACCGACACGTGGACCGACCGACGTGCCAGCACACCGTTGACGGGCGCGAGTACTGTCATCCTCGACCAGAGCCTATCCGACGTACCGCGTTCCACCACCCCCTCGTCCCGTGCCTCCTCATCCACGGAGTTAGCGGAGGATCCTATTGCCTCCTCGCCCTGGAATTACCGTCTTGTCGGCGGCTTGCGAAAAGTCCCCACGACACCCGACGCCAAGGGGAAGCAGCCGTTGTACAGTACATCGACGTCAACGTCGTCGTCCGAGACGCATCTCCCCCCGCTGCCGGAAGCTCCCGCCTCTCCCGACGACGAAGGCACGCCCACCCGAACAGTGGTGCCAAAAGCGTCATTTGCCTCTGTTGCTTCGAATCAAACCATCGAAACGGCATCTGAAGCGACAAACTACAAGGTATATGGCCCCGGGTCCGTCGCTCAGGAATCCAGCGACAGTCTCGTTTTCAACTCTGCCACTCCCTCCAACTGGGAGGTGCTGGGCCAGTCATCGCCTGCCCCGGCAATTCCCAGCAGTCCACCCACGGTTCCGCACGCTGGTAGCGAGAACTACGTCTTGCACGGTGCGCCGTCAGTATCACCCTCCTCGTCTTTCGCCACCGTTTCTAGAAACCCAAGGCCGGTCTACTCGCAGGAGAGCTTGGTTGTTGCACCCCTGAGACCGGTCAAGAAGAAGTCGTACGAGAGATTTGGGTACTACAAGCAGCGATCTCGCGAAACCCTACGCTCCCGCACCGGGTCTGTTCAGTCGCTGAGGAGTCTGTCATCCATAATCACTGGTCAGGACCCGACCCAGGCCCTCTTAACAACACCCGTTGTACTCAACCTCGGCCAGTCGTCGGTCCAACGGTTTCCATGGTCGGTTCCGCAAACACCGGGTTCGAGCTCCTCCAATCCCCAAGGCACAGTCACCATCCCTCGGCCGTTGGCCCCAATGCTCCAGTCACAGCCCCACCAATGGAGCTCCCAGCTGTCCACCGTGATGTCCGAGAGCGAGGGCGACAGCGAGCTGGCCCGTTCCGTGTCACCGCTGTCGGAAGCGAGCGGGCACCACCGACGTCGCAGCAGCACGGGCTGGGTGAGCTCCATGCACAGCCGCCAGATGGCGAGCATATCTTCCTCCATGGCCGGACAACTAGAAGAAGTTGCTGCCGCCGCAGGTAGCGACCCCCTCGACAGACCACAGCCGAGCTATGCCAGAGCTGGCCCCTCGCAAATACGAATGGTGCGCGACCAAGACGAACACGGGGATGGGCTGGCCGATCTGGAGCACCGGCCGTCCAAGACAGGACTGTCCGCTCTTTTTTTTGCTAATAACTCGAGCCGCAACCTGCATTCGAACCCGAGCTCCCGTGCCAACAGCCTCAGTTCTTCCTTCCCGGCTTGGGCTAGGTTAGTAACCCCGCACCGGCTGTTTCGTACCTGTCTGTTGTGCTGACGCATGTTTCTTCAGGGTGTACTATGGCTCCGGTGAACGGCGCTTCCTCGGCCGCCGGCCGTCTTTCCTGACGATATCCGATGGCGGCGACAGTCGGCCGCCCAGCTCCGGGTTCCCCGGCAGCGAATCCCCGAACAGCGACAATTTCCCGCAGGCTATTTTCAGCCCGCGGAAGCGGGCGAGAGAAGTCCAGCCAACCGCTGGCCAGCGCTCGGATCCGACCCGGGCGTCCATGGAAATCTCACAGGCCCCGCACCCGCAGGACTACGGTGTCTTCCGGACGCTGAAGCAGAAGACATCGAGCATCTGGTCCCCGCACCTGCAGACCGATCGCCGGGCCACTCGCCACAGCATGTGGGATCCGCCCAGCGTGAGCTGGTCCGCCGATAGCGGCATCCTGGGCAAGCGGAACGCCCAGGTCGTGCTGTTTATTGTGGGCTTCATCTTCCCGCTGGCGTGGATGGTTGCTGCGCTGCTGCCGCTGCCCCCGCGGCCGCAGTCCGAGATGTTCGAGGCGGACACCAGCCAGAGCCGCTTCGGCTCCGTCCACCCGGCGTTTCGGTACCAGCAGTACCTCGTCGACGAGACCAGGTACGAGAGCGCCCGGTGGTGGCGCAACCTTAATCGGGCTATGTCCGTCGTCGGCCTCCTCATCATTGGCGCTGTTGTTGCTTTGGCTGTGGTTGGTGTCAGGCAGCGGTGGGGGCAGCACTGAGGCCATTGTGCGCAAAGTGGTCTGTTCTCTTTGGCACTCGGTCTTCCTCTCCTTTTCGGTACATACATTCGCAGTACGACCTTTACGAACGCATTCTACGACGCGAGCTTCCTCGCCTACGCCTTACGGTCTCGTATCCCGGGGGTTTTCTCATCAAATAGATCTTGCCGCGCGCCTTGCCCCTCCCAATGGGGGACTTGGGCATCACGAGTCTACCAGCTTTCCACCTTTCTTTTTTCCGTCATCTTCACCCCTTCGCCTCTTTCGGCGGATAGGTCGGCAGTCAACCAACGCCATCGCTTAGTCTAACTCATTCGCAGTCTGTATTACCATCATATCATTGCCTATCCTCATTCTGTTGCGTCGCTCGGCTGAGAAACAGTCGTGGGAGCGCCCGCATAGGATGGTGGAGTGGAGCCGCCATCCCTGTTTGATTTGTGCTGGTTGGGGAGAAAACCTGCGAGATACCCCGTTGGTTTCTGATTTTGGTGTTTTTCTTTCCTGTCGAAGTCAAAAGTTCGACATGGATTTCTATCCTTTTCTGTATCCGCGACGGGCTGCCTTCGCACATACAGCCATTTTCTTCATTTTCTTGCTGGATCTCTCTGTCGTGGGACGATTAAGATTCTTCACGCATGATGATGATAAAGATTGGAGAACCTATGGCACCCACACGAGACCCTGGCTCTCATTACACTTAGTGTCTAAACTACTTTCTCATCCACTACCTACATGTCTTCCTTACATAATGCCCTGTCAACCCTCATTTAACTAATGTGCTGGTGGGAAAAGGGGTGGAAATTCGCCTTCGGTGGTTATTGTACACCGTGACAAGAGGTCAATGTAACGTAAAGAGAATGTATCATCAGTGCCAGGTGTCTGACTGATAATGTGCAGTCCTATCGAGATACCTCAGTGGTGAAAACATGATGGTGTTTATATAGCAATGTAACTCTCTCGTCGGCCTTGATATAATGTGCAGTATAACGTGCAGAGGTTGTGTATGTGTTCCTCCCCCCTTAAACCCACAAGCAGTTCACATGGACGCCATCTCGACATCCTCTCGGGTCAGGGCGACCAGTCAACTCGTCACCTTGCGCTCAACGTCTCCTCCTCGCCTCAAAATCCCGCAACTCGCTCATCGCGTTGTCAAACTCCCTCTCAGGGTCCTGCGAGATGCCCATGACCGGCTCACGCGAGGCCAAGCTGTCTGTGCTAGTGCTAGCCGAGGGAGCGACACGCTCGGCCTCGGGCGCCCCTTTCTCGCTGCCGGGGGCGGCACCTCCGTTCGCGCGCTGCGCCGGCTTCGCGGCAGCCTCAGCCTTGCCATTCCGCTTCTCCAACTCCCTCTTCACGACGCCTTTTGCGGGCGACGCGAAGAAGGCCATCAGCGCAGCCGTGCCGAGGACACCGTAGAAGTAGACGCGCGCCCAGACCTGCAGAGAGCCGGAGAAAGACAGGACTAGGAAAGGGGCGACGGCGAAGGAGAAGGTGAGTTGAGTCGTCAGCCAGGAGGCGAAGTCGTAGAATTTCTTGGAGGGGAGAGCGGCGCCGGACTTGGAATCGACGAAGAAAGGTCGGAAGTTGCGGCGGAGGTCTAGAAGGAGCTGCGGTCAATCGAACCATACTGAGACAGAAGAAGAAGTGAGGTGACTTACTCTTGGCGACGGTCTGGATGAAAGATGCCAAGACAAAGGCGAGGTAGTAGCCCGGGTAGAAACCGTGCCAGAAGGCAGAGGTGGTAAAGGTAGCCAAGCTTGCGCGGAAGCCCGGCTTCTTGCCGCGGGGCGTCACGCGTAGGTAGACGTAGTTGCGGAGCCATTTGTTGGTGTTGATGTTCCAGGCCTCCAGGTAGCCGCGGGTGTTCTGCGCAAACTCGACGCCCCAGGGGTCGATGTTTTGCAGGCGATCCCATGAGACCTTACCTGTCGCAGCATCTACGCCGTTGTACCCCAGCCCAGCGAGGATGCAGGCGCCTTCAGACATCGTCCAGACACCGTAGTACTTGGTGCGCGCCGTGAAGCCTACCATGTGCAAGACAAACAGACGACCGACGAAGCTGTAGTCTAGATAGGTGTCCTTGAGCAAGACAGGGTAGTCGAAATATGCGGACAGTTTGAGGAAAGCCAGGATCCACAACAAGCCTGTGGCAAGCTTGATCATGGCCGGTGTGCCGCTGCGAGGGATCTTGCGCTTGCGCCGAGTTGGCGGCTTCTTGGCCGGTTCAACGTCGGCGGGCACCTCGAACATGGTGGTGTCGAGCCAACGGCGGTACTCGGCAAAGTCGAAGGCCGGGCCAATCAACATGCTGGGGAAAAAGAAGACGAAGCCAGCGTAGTCAAGCAAGCCCGGCAGTTCCTTGAGGCGACGGTCCCGTTGCAAGTCAGACAGGTCGGCATCGGGGAGGAGGCCGTCCGCCACGTTCCAGCAGAATGCACTGAGCTTCATGACCAAAACCATCTGGGCGCCTGTGATGTCCACAGTGCTCGGGCTGTCGGCAGCCTGGCGAGCGATGTGGTTCACGCTCATGTGGCCCATCAGGAAGACGAACCCGACCCATGGCATGTACGGAGAGCCGCGCAGAAACTTGGCAATGGCGTAGGCACCGGCGGCCGATATGAGCATCGTTCGGAGGCCATCCCACAGGTCGAAGAGGCCGACGAGGTAGAAGATGGATATGCTGTGGCCAAAGTTCGGTCAGTGACTCCGACCTTTTCCGTCAGACGGGAGGCAGCAAACGCACCTAAGCGAGAATAGGTTTTTGTATGCGGGTCGGGCGTCGGGCACTCGCTTCAGAACGCCGGCCAGAGGATAGGACAAAAGGAGCGAGAAGATGAGTTTGACTGATAATCCCGGATCTGTTAGCTCTTCGCAAACGGAGATCGTCTGCTTCCGCGGGGCTCTAGCAAACGGTGTAACGTACGTTCATCGGGGCCAGCGCCAACCTGATCGGCCAGGTACACAAATGCTGCGACGAGCACACCGTCGGTCAGTGAAATGCCAACTGCTATGTGTCATCTGGGCGCGGTGAGATTTCCGTACGCTTGTGTATGATAGGAATCATCCTCGGACGAGACAAAGCACGTCGGAGCTGCAGAGTCCCCAGTGTCTTCTAGAACGCGATGCTGCTTCGTTCGCGTTATGGCATCTACCCGCGTATCGGCTACCACTGCCCGAGCAGCAAAGCGAGAGTCGGATGCAATTCGAGCGAGCGTTGATCGCAACTCGTCGTCGTCTGAAGTCGGGCAGAAGAAAACCAGTTTCGTTTCGCGTTGTCGAACAATAAGTACGCACACAGAAAAGACGTGTCGCTGAGAAGGAGGAGATGGCTCTATCCCGGATGCGCCTTACGCTAGTTCATCGCAACTGAGGGAAGGTACCGCTGCCGGCCTTCGTGGGCAGAAGCTGCGAAGCTGCGCTTGGTGAATCGAGAAATCGGCAGCTGTGAACAGGGGTCCAGCCGAGCCAATCCACTGTGACATCACCAGACGAACCCGCCGTGCATTCAGACGCCTGACATGTGCTTGTGACTTGCCCCACATTTCAACCCAATTGCCCCCTTTCCATCCGGCAAGAGCAATGGGATACTAGCTGGGAGGCTGGGTGGATAAGCTTAAAACCCGACATCTACACTACATACCTATGCAGGTGGTTTCCGGGTTCTCATTTCTGAACTCTTCTATCTAGCGAAAGTTTCATGATACGCGCAGCGTTTCGGTTGCCATGCCTCGTTTCTCCAGTCTCACACCTCATGTTGCCCACTCCAGGTGGGCTGAGTGAACACACCCAGACGAGATGTTGCCATGTGTCCAGCAGAGCTGCTGGTGTCTATGTACCCAGTTGCACTTTCATAGCACCTGCCGCTATGTCCATATACCCCAGCGGAATCGGACAGCTATGCTTTCATGCCGACTCGGCTTAGCATTGGTGTAATCCTAACATGTCCCTGTGCTCTCTTCACCAAGGGATGAAAGCGACATGGCAGCCCAAATGCAGGCGTGCAGTCTTCCACCTCGCCGCGCATGTGTAGCCTCGTCAGCATGATACCAGGCGGCGTGTAGCCCGCTCGGGATATCCTTCGGTTCCCGTAGCGATACTTAGCTGGTAAAAGAGTCCAGATTCCGATCCCATCCGTCTGCATCTCATGTTGGGATGTCAAGATCGGGCATGGTCCCAGGCATGGATCCAGACACCGAAAACGCATCCTCCGCTCGCGGCCGGCGTCGGTATCTCAGCGAGTCATGGACCCGGTCCGCTCGCGCGTCCGCCTCGGCCTCGAGTTCTTTCCGGGCTTCCGCTCGCAGGTCCTTGGCGATGTCGTGACCCTTTGCCTTCGTCATGGACCGCTCCACGTCGTCCTCGCCACCGCGCGTGTTCTTCTTCCGAGGCCACATGCTCGGCAGAGCAATCTCCTGAAACCTAGGCTCCACGCACCGCTCGTCGAACCAACGGTGCAGGCGCGACTCGACGAGCTGTGCAATCTTGGGCACGTCCTGCAACCGGGACCGGCTCCCCAGCAGGCTGCGAATGGAAAAGTCTAATCTATAGTCATCGAGGAAGGTAAAGGTCATCTTCGTCGGCGTGTTCTCGGACGGGTTGCTCGGAATGAAGGATATGGACAGCGTGCCGCTGAACCGGACCACCGACACCGCCAGCGCCACGGGCAAGACGGCACTGAGGCGCTTGGGGTAGTTGAGGAGCAGCTTCGTCTCGACGGCCAGCGTGATCATGTCGCTCAGATCCACATCCATCCTCGCCTGCAGCCTGGCGCCCTCCCTCGTGGCTGTGTTGGCGTCAAAGGCCTTGCCCGGCTTGAAGTTGAGCCCATCCTCGTCGACCGGGATGATGCGGCAGTTGCTGAAGATGGGGAAGTCTTCGCCCAGCGTCAGCTCGGTGACGCGGATCTCGTCGACGAAATCCGGTCGTGTCGTCCCGTTGAGCGCTTTTGTTAGCGAGGTGAGGATGGCATCGTCGTGCTGGGCGTCGCTGCGGAACTGGGCAATCGTCTGGGCCACGAGCACATTGAACCAGTCCAGGCTCTCCGGCTGGTGACTGTCCACTTTATAGTACGTCTTGTCGAGAATAGACCCAATGGTCAGCGTCGGCGGACCCGGGCGCAGTATGCTCGACTTCTTCTTGCTCAACGTGGGCTGCTGGCCGGGCTGGCGGGTGGTGGGCTCGCGCAGGCTCAGAAGCGACTTCTTATGCGCAAGTGTCCGTGATCGTCGCTCGGTGGCTCGGATGGACGCGGTAATATCAGGCGAAGGAGGGTCACCAAAGATAAAGAACTTGATGAAGGCGGCGAGGAGTAACACTATTGACAGTTGACCCAAGATGAAGCCCTGCGTGAAGGACAGTCTGCGCCCCGCCAACTGATCGTTAGCAGTCCGCAATTGATCCTTTCGCGAAGCGCGGGATCTCGGCGTAAGACTCACGTCGGTTCAGGCTTAGCTGGACAGACATCCTGCGCCATGGTATCGCGGTGAATCTCGCTGGGCCGAGTCCGCAGATGGTCTGCACACCTTAAGTATCGCCTGGCTGAAATGACGTTGGCAACTGGGAAACGCCGAGATGGGACAGATGAAGCTCACCTTATCTTATCGGGTTATGGTGCAGGGTGCGTTGATATGTACTGTGTACCACCTGAACCCCTGGCACCCCCGGCTTGGCGAGCCGCCGCAGGCAGCTCTGGAGCCTCTCAGCAACGACCCCGGTCACTTCATTCACACTTGACACCAACAACACCATATGACACCCGCGCATTAAAAAGAGCTTCGCCATTTGCTCCTCGTATACCTATTGTCTTTGAACTCTGGACTGTCCTTCAGATACTCGACTTAGCAATTCGAACGATGCGGTGAAGGGCGCCCAGCCATCCCCAGCATCCATCTGGTGAACCAATCGCTTGTCTCGGCTTCCCCGTTGGATTCGCAGCCATGGACATAGTGCAGGCCTCGTCTGGCTATGTCACCAAGATGGTGTCGGCCGGCGACAGTGCCACGGGTGCGCCCTCGGCCAAGATGAAGATATTGCTGCTGGACAGGGAGACGCTGCCCTTCATCTCAACCGCCGTCACGCAATCGGCCTTGCTCAACCAAGAAGTCTACCTGATGGACCGTCTCGACAACACGAACCGCGAGAAGATGCGCCATCTCCGCTGTTTGTGCTTTGTGAGGCCACACCCAGACTCTATCGGCTTGCTCATAGACGAGCTTCGAGAGCCCAAGTACGGCGAGTACCATCTGTTCTTCAGCAACGTGGTCAAGAAGTCCACGCTGGAGCGCCTAGCCGAGGCCGACGACCACGAGGTGGTCAAGTTGGTGCAGGAGTATTTCCTCGACTACTCCGTCATCAACCCCGATCTCTTTTCTCTCAACTTGTCCTTGCCACTGCACCGAATATGGAGCGGCAGCCCGGACACCTGGAACACGGATTCGCTGCAGCGAACCACCGAAGGCATCATCGCCGTTCTCCTAAGCCTTAAGAAGAAGCCTTTGATCAGGTACCAGAAGACCAGCCCGTTGGCGAAGAAACTGGCTTCCGAAGTACGCTACTACATGACGCAAGAGAACCAACTCTTCGACTTTCGAAAAGTCGATACGCCCCCAATTCTCCTGATTCTAGACCGGAGGGAGGACCCAATCACCCCACTACTCATGCAATGGACGTACCAGGCCATGGTGCACCATCTTCTTGGCATCAACAACGGCAGAGTCGACCTCAGCGATGTACCTGAGGTTCGGCCGGAGCTCAAGGAGATTGTCCTCTCGCAGGACCAGGATCCCTTCTTCAAGAAGAACATGTACCTGAACTTTGGCGATCTTGGCAGCAACATCAAGGATTATGTCGAACAATACCAGTCCAGGACCAAAAACAACGCCGACATCGAGTCAATAGCCGACATGAAGCGCTTCATCGAAGAGTACCCCGAGTTCCGAAAGCTTTCCGGCAACGTGAGCAAGCACGTCACGCTCGTGTCGGAACTGAGCCGACGAGTCGGCGCCGAAAACCTCCTCGAAGTGAGCGAGCTCGAGCAGAGCATAGCCTGCAACGAGAACCACGCCGCCGTTCTACTTGTATGCCTGTTATTTCCCCCCCCCCCCCCCCCCCCTCCCCACACCTCCATCACTAACCCCACCGCCAGAACATCCAACAACAAATCCAATCCCCCGCCGTCAGCGCCTCCAACAAAGTCTCCCTCGTCGCCCTCTACGCCCTTCGCTACGCCAAGCACCCCTCCAACTCCCTCCCCATGCTGACCGACCTGCTCATCGCGGCCGGCGGCGTGGCCACGCGCCAGGCCGCCCTCGTCGCCAAGCTGCTGGCCTACCACCACTCGCTGCACCAATCAGCCGCCGCGTCGGGAGGCGGCGGCATCACCGAGCTGTTCGAGTCCGCGGGCCTATTCAGCGCCGCGGGGAACCGCTTCAAGGGCCTCAAGGGCGTCGAGAACGTCTACACGCAGCACTCGCCCCTGCTGGAGGCTACGCTGCAGCAGCTGGTGAAGGGGAAACTGCGCGAGGGAATGTATCCGTTTGTGGAGGGTGGTGGTACGACCAGGGATAAGCCGCAGGATGTTGTTGTGTTTATTGTGGGGGGCGCGACGTATGAGGAGGCCAAGATGGTGGCGGGGATTAATGCGTCGAGTCCCGGACTGAGGGTCGTGTTGGGCGGGACGACGATGCATAATGCGGCGACGTTTATGGAGGAGGTGGAGGATGCGGTTGGGAGCTGGCCTGAGGCTGGGGCTGGGGGTAGGAGGCGGTGAGGTTGGCGGGGAGGGGAGGTTGAGAGGTAGTTGCGCAATCTGTAGGCGTAGCGAGTTCAATTTGCTGTCGGTCACTTCACACCTGTATCATGAGTGTTCGTCTGCCAGGCGGCTTTGAGAACCCACGATTCCCGCCGGTGCCGTCCCAAAAGCAGGCTGAAGCAATACTTTGACTTTTTCTACCCTCAAACGTCAGACAACCGCCTATGCACCCCTACCTCACCCCCTCTAGTCTATCAATGCGTGTTCTTCTACCCTGCCGTTCCCCTTTACTCCCACTCAAACCAACCGGCAAGAATCCATGCACCCATACCCCGCCGCCACCCCTCCCTCCTCGCTCTGGTCTCCCTTCGTCCGCAACAGATACCCCGCCTCCTCGTTATGCACAACTGCACCCGTCGTTCGGTCCCACAGACACGTCCCGTACACGCCCAACTCACAGATCACCCCGCCATGCTCCAGCTTGCCGTTCCGCAGGATCGTGTTCGTCACGGGTGGCGGCGCGATAATCTCCATCAGGATGTGCGAGCCCCAGTGCTCCTCCGGGATCTCCCGCAGCCGCTGCGGGATCGCCGACCGGTAGAAGTTGTTGCCACCCCCTTCGCGCTGCGGCTTCATCACGTAGCGCTGGCAGGCGTCTGAATCGGTGGCCAGGCGGCGGGCTTCCAGTCCCGCCGGGGTGGTATCTAGCGGGTAGATGTTGGTGAAGGTGTTCCAGAGGGCGGCGTAGGTCGCGTCGTCGGGCACAAAGCGGCGCAGCGCAGAGGGCGTGGAAGACACGGCCTCGGGGGTCGCGAGGACTTGCTGCACCTTCTTCATGCCCGCCAGCTGGGTGAGCACCGAGGGGCAAGCGATGGCGGCCGAGCGCTCGATCTGGTAGCGCGCTTCCCAGGCGTCGGGGGTGGGGTAGTCGGAGGGCCCGTAGCCGGCGCGGAGGTAGACGACGGCGGCCTCGAAGGTGAGGGAAGGGTTGTGGGGCGGGTGGTAGAGGAGTTGGCGCCCCGAGGAGGAGAAGGGGGAGGAGGAAGCGAGGGTGGTGTGGGTGAGGATCTGGGAGAAGGGCAGGCGGAAGACGGGGATGGGCTGCGGCGAGGAGGCCTGCAGCGCGTACTCGAGGTGGCGCTGGTCGAAGACGTTGCGCTCGCCGTCTTGGACTAGGAAGAGTACGCAGGTTGGGTGACCGAGAGTGGAGGTGCCGTAGGCGTGGAAGGCGGCGCTGAGGCCTGCAGCGAGACCCTTGGCGCTGTCGTTGTGCGGGAGATCGAACGAGGAGTATGTGATGGGTTCTTTCAGGAGGGAATACTCGGTTTTGGCCAAATGTCTGGGCGCGTGTTAGTGGCTTCGCTACTTGAAGAGGGGTGAGTGAGATTGGAGATGCCATACTGATGCAGCAACGATGTCTGCGCCGAGAGACCGCCGAAAGATGAGGCGATGGTGTTGAATTCGACTTGCTTGATCTGGAGATTCTCCCCGTCCTGGTGCACCATGTAGTCTGACCGGAAGAGCCCAAGAGCATGTTTCTGCGCAGTGGACGGTCAGCCACTGAATATTTTATGCCGGAGGTGAAAAGCGTACCTGGGCGTAGCCTTCTTCCTTCACACGCAG
This sequence comes from Chaetomiaceae sp. R4402, assembly GCA_023628555.1. Lineage (NCBI taxonomy): Eukaryota > Fungi > Ascomycota > Sordariomycetes > Sordariales > Chaetomiaceae > Chaetomiaceae sp. R4402. The sequence continues at coordinate 423,525 of JAMAKO010000011.1, read as the reverse complement.
GTGGACGTTCCATAGGTTCGCGATGAACTCGTCGCCGCCAGCAACCCTGCCTTGGTTAGACGGTGTCAGGGCAGGTGCACGGGAGCGCCCGGCAGACTCACTCTTGCACCAACCCGCTGAGGAACTCTTCATCCACGCTGATACGGGCGTACAGCTCGTTGTACTTGGCCTGGATGGCACGGGCCTCCTCAAAGCAGGCCTTTGGGAAGGGGCTGGGAAACAGCGTGACCGGGGCACTCATGGCCAGAATGCCCTCAGCGTCGTCGCCAGCCATGGCCGGCGGCGGTCGCACAGCCAGGCCATTGGCGATGGTCCAGTCCTTGATGATCTGCACAAGCCGGTCCCGTTCCCGCTCGTCCTCCAGGGCTGGGGGATACGATCCCCCTGTGAGAGACGACATTGCCTGCGCTGCTGTGTGGCGTTGTCAGCTGCAGATAAGTATTGAACAACCAACAAATGGCTCCAGTGAAGTTTCCCCGTTCTGAACAAAATGGCTGGTGAAGTTGGGAATTACTGAGCGTTACGACGATTCTTAATCCAAACACCACCGAGGCATTTTGCTTACAAAGCTACAACGCTCTATAACTTTCATTTGCATCCATCATCCCCTCGCGCCAGGACCATCATGCCAAATTGGGTTGGGAGCAACGAGATCATTCATTGAGCAAGACTCACATTCAAATTCCGTAGTGTGTCTGACCTGCCGTGAAGCCACCGGCCTGTAAATTTCCGAGTGCCTGGAGCAGCTCGGTAGCGTTCCTTGATCTGGACCAGTTCACTGCCCCGCACTCATCCTCATGGCTCGCGATGCAGCATGGCGGGGTACCAAAACCTGAGGCAACTTATCTTATCGCCTCCCGGGACATCGTTAACGGCCGTTCAGCGAAAACCAGAACGGATTTGCAAATCGGTGGCATGGTCATCATCTGTGTCAAGGAGTTGAAGAGACTTGGGGGTCTAAATGTGCACCTAAGTCGCTCCACACTGAATTGTCTGGCCATATTTTACGGACCGTTGCCTTCATAGTGATCAGATGCTCCATATGCAGAAATACATACTTTACCATGTTGATGTCCAGTTCCCACGTGAAACAAAGTAATTACGTTTTGGTATTGTAACGATCTCATCCACTCCCCGCTTTCCAGGTTGTACGGCAGTATGATCTCCAGGGCAGGCGCGGCAAGATAACGTGAACACCCGTTAAGTGTCAAGGCACCCCAAACCCTATCTCGCGTTCGGCGCGTTTCCCACGCGACCTACCCTCTGTGCCCTCGGGCTGCATCTCGATTCCTTGATCGACCCTCGAACCGGCGCCCGATTTGCAGCTTGAGCGACAACCCTTTTTGTTTTGGCCACCTTATTCCAGATTATCCATGGATGGCGAGCAAGGCTCGAGCCTCCCAGCGCAATTCTGCAGTTAGCCGCCGGTGTGCCAGAGGTAGGTATGGTTTCCAGCTACTATCACGGAGTACTCTCCTCGTCCTCCCCCCATTGCTCATTCACTCGCAGTTTTTTGCTGCGGTGCGACTCGACACCTCGGTTCACACGACCGCATCTCTCAACTCACCTCTTCTTTTTCACGAACCACTATAACCTCTCCATCAACGGGGCTCCAGCTCGCTTTACTAACGAGGCCCAATTATCGGTACATCACAACCAACAGCCCCTCCCCCTCCCACCTCCTCATCGAGCGACTGATTGAACCCAGCGTTCTCTTTTCTTCTTACTCTTTATTTTTTCCCCTTCTTGTCTTTCTGTGCCGCCGTGAACTACCGACTCGAAACCCCGCCGAAGAGAGCTGCACAGTCTCATGGACGAAGACGCGGCCTACAACGTTGACCGACCTGCCGCGGCCGTCTGAGGTTGTTGGATTGGAGCAACCTGTTACCAGCCCTCCATGATTGTGAGTAGCCTCTGCCTGACCCATTTTGTCATCTGATGTCCTTTTATATGTACCTTGTTCCCTATCCGTGGCTTCGAATCATCTACTCATGCTGGGTCTCTAGCCGGAGTCTGCTGAACTCTCCCTCACTCCATTCCTGACTATTCTCTCAGGATAGGCCGACCGATTGTCACCATGGCAGGAGACGACCAGAGCGATCCCTTTCTTTGGGATGAGGATCGAGTAGTGCGGGAGCTGTGCACCTCAGACCGATCCTGGAAGGCACCCCAAGCGGGTAAAGTGCCAGATCCCGCCTCCCTGGAAGCCAGACTGCGTGAATATGGCGTTGATGGCGAGTCGCTGCTGACGTACCTCGACGAATTCGATGCGCCGCAAATGTGGCAATACCTGGGCATCAAACAATTTGCCCATCAGCGATTCGTGAAGGACGCCATCAATCAACTTAGACGACGCAGCCCACAATACCAGGAATGGAAAGCCCAGCGACTAGCGGATCACCAGTTGAGTGAGGAAGGAAGTCATGGCTCCGTGCTCGAGCCCCAGCTTCACAAAGCGGCTGACCAGGGATTGGATCTTAACGCGGCCCCAGATCCAGCAGCAGTTCCGATGGATGTTGACAACGGGCCGAGGCCTACCACCCCGGGCTTGATGAACCCTAGCCAGGGTGTCTTGTCACCGGCGCTTTCGGCATCTGCCCCTCCTGACGTGCCCGTGAGGTCCGATATACCTGTAACCCCCGAGCCTGATCATCAGATTCCGGAAGGGCCGCCCAACAAGAGGAGAAGGGTTGCACCTACCGTAATCTCCACCGAACGCACCGGCAACAGAAACCTTGCCGTCATCCCTACCGAGGGCGACTTTCTTCTGGGAGGCTTGACAGAGGATTTGTTGACCTCAGACGATCCCTCTGGCTTCTTGGGCATGGACACTTTGCCGGTCTCCCAGCTCACCGACCCGCAAGGTGTTGATGAAACGGATGATGAGACGGATGAGGAGCTTTCGTTCATTGGGACGCAGAGACGGTTGCCACCAGGTCGTCGCATACAGGTCGCGGCAGTCATGAAGCGATTTCTGCGGTCGCACCCTGCTGATCGTGTCAAAGCACGCCGTGATGAGGACGATGAAATCATTCCTCTATTTGGAGAATCCGGTGATGAGAATGACGACCCCCAAACCTGGTTGGAATATCAAGAGGAGGAAAAGGAGCGGTTGGCGAGAGAGGCACGCCGGGCCAACGCCAAGAAAGCACTGCTGGGTAAAGAAGAACTGGCCGACATAACCCGGAACGTCATGAAAGAGCTGGAATCGCGGTGGCTCGCTGAGAAGAAGCCGAAGTGCGATCGCAAAGCCTGGAAGATATGGCAAAACGCCCGACGAAATCTGGACCGGCTTGTTGTGATTGGCAAGGAGAAACGGCATTTGCAGCGGCTCGAGGGCAGGATTGCTAGCATCGTCAAAGAATTCATTAGCGAGGACTGGACCGCGAAGGACCACGCCCACCGGAAGGCCGCTTACTATCTGGAACGCAGCGTCTTCGACAAGTGGCAGCAACTATGGCTCATTGACGTGCTTCAGAGCCCGCGCCAACCACCTAAGCCGGCAATGCTTCCTCGGCTCGCACCGAAAGCGACCAAGCCGATGGATCTCGAAGAAGACGAGGAACTTTCGACAAGCGACGACGATGATATGGGTGATTTTATCGAACACGATGGCCTTGTCATCGCCCCGCTCAGTGATGAAATGGAGGTCGACTTAGAACCGCAGACGGCAGGCCAGGCCGGCCCCGGTCTTGAAAACATTTCTACTACAGCTGACGAAGCGGCATCTGATCTCCCTGCGCCAGAAGTGATGTCTCCTGCTGAGCAAGCCGGCAATGCTCTGCTCCCGACCCAGCCCACGCCCAAGAAGATCAAAGCCGAGCAATCCATTCTGCCAATAACACCCTCCCGCACCGGCGTTGCTCCGGCACGAGCTGTCATTGAGATTGACTCCTCCCCTTCCCCAGTCAAATGGCTTGATCAGATCCCGAATCTTGAGAATCTTGAGAGCCTTGAAAAGATTGGAGATATTGGAACTGAATATTGGGAGAAGACGAGGGATCCAGACCGACTTGTCGTGGCGATTCTTTGTGGGTGGTCGCGGACCAAGCTCACCAAAATCTATGCCGCGATCGTTGACCGCGATCACACCGAGGCCTGGACTTTTTTTATTGAGCCGGCACTCAAGGATCCCACTTCTGCTTCCGTCGATTCAGTGCCATTTCTTCTTTGCCGACTTTTCGACGCCTTCGTCAGCAACTCCGCCAAACGGGTGCAGTCGCCAACGCTGAGACCTAACACTTGTCGGAGGATGGAAAGGGAGGGCGACTCTTTTACAGGCTTCTACACACTTCTCGGAAGCATCCTCCCAATTTTCCTGGGTACTGCTCCTCGAACACCGAGTCGCGCTGTGTTCAAGGCAGCATCGAAGGAGACGGCGACTGAGGATCTCGACCTTGCCGAGGAAGAACTCAGCAACTTGGACGATTTACCGTCGGATGACGCGCCTCCACCGTCGACTAGGAAGCGGCGGCGGCCAAAACGGCTCGATCAGAAGGCAGCAACTCTTCGGAAGAGGGAATCTGAGCTCAATAAAGAGCTCGAACGGCGCAGAAATGACTTTCATGCGAGATTGGCCGAAAAGGGCGGGGTTCCCGGCGACAAACCCCGGCTCATTGTCAACGACACCAAGGCGTCGGACGAACTGGGCCTTATCTACATCAACGACCATATCGGATCCAGGATCAAAGATCATCAAATTGACGGAGTCCGGTTCATGTGGAATCAGGTCGTGGTCGACTCAAGCGTCCGCCAGGGTTGCTTGTTGGCACACACCATGGGCCTCGGCAAGACCATGCAAGTAATCACTTTGTTGGTCGTGATTGCCGAGGCGTCTGCATCGCCAGACGAGTCCGTCCGTTCGCAAATTCCAGAGAGCCTGAGGGAATCCAAGACGCTTGTCCTATGTCCCGCGAGCATAGTGGATAACTGGGCCGATGAGTTTTCGATCTGGGCGCCTGATGGCGTATTAGGCCCAGTGCGGAAGTTGGATGCATCGCTCAGTCCTGAGGCTCGGCTTGCCTCTCTTCAACACTGGGCATCATCCGGCGGGGTGCTACTCATCAGTTACAAGCTCTTTACCACGCTTATCAACAACGACGACGAGGCGGCCAGATTATTACACGAGACGCCCAACCTTGTGGTCGGCGACGAGGCTCATTATATGAAGAACCCTGATTCGCTGACGCACCAAGCCACCGCCAAGTTCACAACAATGAGCCGGATTGCGATGACTGGCTCGCCTCTGACAAACAATGTCATGGACTACTATGCCATGATCAACTGGGTCGCGCCCAACTACCTGGCGGACCTCGAGGAATTCAGGCAGAGGTTTTCGAATCCGATCAAAGAAGGCTTTTACACGGACAGCGACCCATACCAGAAGAGAAAGGCTCGCAGGATGCTGCATGTCCTGAAAGCCACGGTGGATCCCAAGGTACACCGGAGGGATATCCATGTCCTCCACCACGAGCTGCCGCAGAAGAAGGAGTTCATCATCACCCTGCCCCTGACGAAACTCCAGTTGCGCTTGTACAAGACTTACATTAGGTGGGTGACGGGACCGAGCGTGGAAGCGATTACGGGTCAAGCAAGGGTCTGGAGTTTGGTTGCCACGCTCGCCCGGGTCCTGGCCCACCCCTTCATATTCAAGGCGGTAGCGGAGGCGCAGCAAGCGAAGGCTGGAGGCGGCAAAGCCCAATCAAACAAAGCGACAAAGGCAGCGGAGGCGGATGATGCTGACGAACAGCAAGCCGAAGTTGAGTTGCCCCAGAACGTTCTGTTCTCCATGCTCGCCGATGTGGCCGTGCGCGAGATTGAAGACTACACCCTCTCCAACAAGATTGTCGTTCTCTTGCGTGTTTTGGAGGAATGCAAGAAGGTGGGTGACAAGGTGTTGGTGTTCTCTCAAAGCATCCCAACGCTGGACTACGTCGAGAACATCTTCAAACGACAGAGGGTCGCGTACCAGCGGCTCGACGGCAACACGCCCGTGAAGACTCGGCAGGACTCAGTCAAGAAGTTCAACGCGGACGTCGGCTCTGAGGTCTACCTGATCTCCACCACGGCTGGTGGTGTTGGGCTCAACATTCACGGAGCCAATCGGGTCGTCATTTTTGACTTCAAGTATACTCCGGCCAACGAGCAGCAAGCAATTGGCAGGGCCTATCGAATTCGGCAGACCAAGCCGGTGTTTGTCTACTGGCTGACTGTTGGCGGCACTTTTGAGGACACGATTCACAATCAGTCCGTCTTCAAATCGCAGCTCGCATCAAGGGTCGTGGACAAAAAGAACCCAGATCCATGGTCCAAACGCGTTGCCGAGTATTTTGCGATGCCCAAGATCCCCGACCAGGCAGACTTGACGAAGGCCTTCAACCAAGACCACGTCCTGGATGCACTGCTCAATAGCGAGGATGTCGGGCCCCTGATCCGGAAGATCACGTCAACCGAGACATTCGAGAAGGAGGAGACATACGAGCTCACCCCCGAGGAAAAACGAGAAGCCGATGAGGACATCGCAAAAGAGCGCTTAAGGATTGAGAACCCAGAGGAGTACCAGCGTCGGGAGTACGAGAGAGCCTGGCAATCGAGAAGAATGCTCGGAATGCCGCCGCCACCGCCCAGCTCCTTCCAGGGACGCCCCGCGGATGGTGAGTCCCAAGGTTCGTGTCAGTCCGCGGGTCACCGAAGCTATGGAGTGGTCAAAATCAAGGTGCCCGAACATTTGAGGGAGAAGCGCAATCCAGGGCCACCAGTTTCCGTCGTGGTTTCTGGTGCTGAAGCAGCTCCATGCGCCTCCTCGCCGAGCCAACCGTCAAGCGACGGCCTGCATCAGCCACAAGCACTGACCTCAACTCCTGAAACAGCTCTAGTCAACCCTCCTCCTCCTCCCTTCCAGCACCATACGACGGTTTCGAACCCCACGGCATCAGCGTTCGTCCCGCCTCTTCCCAGTCCAGCCAACGCGGCAATCACGCAGTCCGCCGCGACGCCAATTCGAAGCGAACAGACGGACACCTTGATGCAGGGCCCGCAGCCGATACTCGGCGCAGGCTCACACTTCAAGATTCCAGAGAACGTGTCGCCATCAGCACTTCCGCCCTTACGGTCAGTCCCAGGCGAGCCGACCACCCCGTCATCATCATCGCCGCCAGGTGGGTTGGCGGATATCGAGTTCCCAGATCTGATTGGCGTCCACCAGAGACTCTGCGAGCAAGGACGCCATGCACGATGCCACCCTCGTGAGCTAATCACCCGGGTGAACTCAGTGTTGAAGGAGAAGAAAACAGAGCAGCTTCCCTGGATGGATAAGATCCAGAACTTGAAGAAATGCACGCGCAATGCGAGATTCGCCGAGGCGATGCTCTCCGGGTACCTGCCGCCCGAACAGCTCGCGTCGCTATCACGCCCGGAGATGAAGAAGATGATGACGACACTCAATTGCATGACCGAGGCCGAGTTCCAACAGCGAGTTTGGACGACCACGGCCAATCTCAACGTATGCACCGCTACTACCAAGAGCACTTAAGGCAGCTGCAAGCAGAGCACAGCGACTAACAGCAGAATTCGCGGCAGCAAACGCGCACGCAGTTTTCGTCAAAGACGGCGCAGCAGGAAGGGAACAGCGCGGTGAGGCCAGCCGAGACGAATGGCTCACCGCGGGAGAGGGGGTTGCGTCGGGGAGTTCTGCGGTTCATCACGTCTCCGGAACCAGAGGAGGCGCAGCCGGCTACACCGCAGGACCGCCGGGGCGGCGCGAAACCCGGCGATTCAGCCGCGACACCGCAGGTTATTGATTGACTTTTAGCAAGGCCATTTCCGATGCTGCTCGTTTTTCTTTCCCCTCTTGCCAGTTTTGCAGATACCCCACGGCTGGCTTCGTTTGGACGGCGTTTCTTTGGACGGACGAGGACATGGCAACGGCATGAAACATGCAAAACCGTGAGAGCGAGACACATGCGGAGGAGATACTTGGGGGACACCGTGGGGGAAGCAGATGGATGGTCAGCAGCGGCACGGGAAGCATGGAGGACAGGTATCCGCAGAGACGGGAAGCAGGCAACAACCCAGTTGGTGCCTGCGAGGTTACTCGGAATACTACCACTCAATGCCTATGTGAACTAGAGGGCTGGTAACCCTGTTGTACGCTTAAATACGACGAGGCTTTCAGCGGCTGTTATTGATCACAAACTGCACCTGTTCCGCGTAGACGAGACCGGTACATGTTACTCCACCGTAAATGATCGGAATTGCTGCAAGTTTGCCTTCCGGATGACTTTGGTTCCGGTGACATGCAGAGACGCTTGTGAGTGTTGGACTCCACAACAACACCTATCGAGAGAGATGGACTGAGACAGGCACATGTTGCCGATACCGCGGGGTCACGCGAGCGGGGCACAGAAGGGAAAGTTGCGGTGACTTCGCAGTGCGGGGCAGGGGCTAAAGCTGAAGCCAATAGGAACTGGCGGAATCTGTGATGGGAAAAATGGCTAGACTCTGATTTGAAGAGGACAGATCCCGAATACCGAGTCCAGACAGTGCAGATCCACTAGTGTACGGAGGGGACCCGTATCGTTTTGCTGCAGTCACAGGCAGTCACACAGGCAGTCTGCGGGGGGCATCTGACGCTTTCCATCCACCTTCCCCTTTATTAACAAAAAATTGCCATTGTCTTATAGCACTCGTCGTCTCGCTGTGTGCCAGTGCGTTTTTCCCCACGCGCTGTCCTCGGCTCTTTCCTCCCTCTTCCTTTGTGCTCGCTCAAAAAAACAACCACCATCGCAAATTCCACATCTTTGCCCTCTCGCATCGCCAAGCGAAAATCTCGAAATCGGCTCTCCTCCTTCCTCGCTGCGCTCAACGCCAATTGACGACCTGGACAAACCATCGGGTCCAATCGAACCGAGCCCGTCCTGACAGCCATCATGGACTCTGTTTTGCGCCAGTCCAAGGCCATGTGCCCCTTCATGATGAAGGCCACGGCTGCGGGGCTCCGCGCCATGTCGACGACCACCCCGACCGTGGCCTCCCCGTGCGGCGGCACCATGTCTAAGTTGCAGGTGCTCGCCCGCCGTTGCCCTGTCATGGGAAAGGCCATGTCGATCCAGTCCGCTCGCATTGGCCATGCCGCCGGCTTCCCGGGTGCTGCCGCCAAGGCTGCCATGTCGACTTTCTCTGGCCACGCGACGACGGCCAAGGCCAAGCTGCACACCAGCCGCTCCCAGGAGGCCCAAGCCGTTGACGCTTCGGTGTTTACCAGCCGTGATAAAGGTCAGTTTCGCTGTGGGATGCCGTTCATCCAGTCTTTGTGCGCGCAGAGGCCTTCATAGGACGTCTTTTGCTGACCTTGCGCCGTCTTACAGTCCAGCTGCCTCCCCGCCTTCCCACGAAGCAGCATGTCGGCACCCACTCGGCCACCGCTACGCGCCCCGTTGCGTCTGACGCCCATGATACCAAATTCGACTATGAGGGTTTCTACAACCGCGAGCTGGAGAAGAAGCACAAGGACAAGTCGTACCGCTACTTCAACAACATTAATCGCCTGGCCAAAGAGTTTCCCCGCGCCCACATGGCTACGAAGGAGGAGAAGGTCACCGTGTGGTGCGCCAATGACTATCTGGGCATGGGCCGCAATAAGCAGGTGTTGAAGGCCATGCACGAAACCCTCGACGAGTACGGAGCCGGTGCCGGCGGCACCCGCAATATCTCGGGCCACAACAAGCACGCGGTCGAGCTCGAGCACACGATCGCCAAACTTCACGCCAAGGATGCCGCGCTGGTTTTCAGTTCCTGCTACGTGGCTAACGACGCTACTCTGGCCACCCTTGGCAGCAAAATGCCCGAATGCGTAATCCTGTCGGACAGCTTGAACCACGCCTCCATGATTCAGGGCATCCGTCACTCGGGCGCGCGGAAGATCATTTTCAAGCACAACGACGTGCAGGACCTGGAGGAGAAGTTGGCAGCTCTGCCGCTCCACGTTCCCAAAATCATTGCCTTCGAGTCGGTGTACAGCATGTGTGGTTCCATCGGCCCCATTGAGGAAATTTGCGACCTCGCCGACAAGTACGGCGCCATCACCTTCCTCGACGAAGTCCACGCAGTGGGCATGTACGGCCCGCACGGCGCGGGCGTGGCGGAGCACCTCGACTACGAGGCGCACTTGCAGGGGCGCCCGCACGGCACCATCATGGACCGTGTCGACATCATCACCGGCACGTTGGGCAAGGCCTACGGCTGCGTGGGCGGCTACATCGCAGGCAGCTCCAAGCTCGTCGACACGGTGCGCTCGCTCGCCCCCGGCTTCATCTTCACCACGTCGCTGCCGCCCGCCGTCATGGCCGGCGCGCGCGCGGCCATCGAGTACCAAATGGAGCACCAGGGCGACCGTCGGCTGCAGCAGCTGCACACGCGCGCGGTCAAGGAGGCGCTCCGCGAGCGCGACATCCCCGTGATTCCCAACCCGAGCCACATCGTGCCCATCCTGGTGGGCGACGCCGAGCTGGCCAAGCAGGCCAGCGACAGGCTGCTGGCCGACCACGGCATCTACGTCCAGAGCATCAACTACCCGACCGTGCCCGTCGGCCAGGAGCGCCTGCGCATCACTCCGACCCCGGGCCACACCAAGGAGTACCGCGAGGAGCTGGTCAACGCCATCGAATCCATCTGGACCGAGCTCGGCATCAAGCGCACCAGCGCCTGGGCCGCCGAGGGCGGCTTCATTGGCGTCGGCCAGCCCGATGCCCCCGCCGAGGAGCCTCTGTGGACCGACGAGCAGCTCGGCATTGCTGAGGCTGCCCGCACGCTGCTTCAGGCGGCCGAGGCGGAGCGCAAGCTTGATGTCGGCCTGACCGAGAGACTGCTGGAGAGGGAGATGAAGGGGCTGCGGAGTGCTAGCGTGTCTGCTTAGGCCCCAGCTGGTGGTCTCTGACGCACAAAAACCTGTCGTTCTCCATTTGGGAAATCAAATAGAGGAGACTACACGTCTGGCCCCCCTCCTTTTCTCTTCTCTGCCGGTCGGTTGGACTTGTGTATGTCGCGCATGTCTGCCCGTCCCGGCGCGCCCTGGTTGCTGCTGTGTCAGGGGAGCTCACCGGACCTGCGTCTGATGTTTGGCGTCTTGTCCACTCTCTATTCCTTACCTTACTCTATTTACCACACCATGCTATATGCATTGTTATCACAAAGACCCGAAGACGTATAAAACGTTCCTTGGAGCGAGCGAGCAGCAACCATACATTGGGGCATTTTGGGTTCCGTGGTCTTGGTGGATTGATCGGTTCCCTGGGCTGTTGTACTTCTCTGGGAAGAACAGCACAGCGGGGTGGCGAGTTTGCTTACTTTCGTTTTTGCTTGGTGTCTCGTCGCGCCTTCTTCCTGCTGGTTGTGGTGCTGGGGGGAGAAAGGGGTGGACGACTCCCAGTCTGTGGAGATTCTGACACTGTTTGGAATACACTTTTTGAACACAAATAATTGAAGAGCGTTGGCTGGCCTTCTCGGTTTGAGAGGTCGAACTGCCATAATGTTTTTGGGCGCCTGCATTCAAGTGAGGTTTTGATGTTTGGAAAATTGTTCAAACGTGGAGGTGTGTCTTAACAGCCCGTGCTACTCTGAATGTTCGCCTGCTTGCTTAGCTTGCCTCCTTGCTTCATCGCATCCCAAGATTCGCTGCGCTGATCTCGCTGATGAAACAATCAAGACACTTAACTGTATAGCTAAGTCGTTACCCAGTACACGACACCAAGAAGACACACAGCCTGGTCCCAGCGGGTGAGCGAGCAACAGCTCATCTTTCGCTACCAACGACACCGGGCCAGGGACTCGGTGGAGACTGCACTGCCTACCCGTCCCCGGTTCCGACCAATCCACGAGCCCAGCAGCGACGTCAAGTGGGTCTCAGAGGCACGGAGTCGGAGAGACCCAGATTGCTCCGACGGAGCCGGAGCACATCAAGGCCTCCGTTCCATCCGCCCGCCGTGTAAGTGGACGCCCCCAGATGCAGGCTTTCAAGGCATGCTCCCGACGATGATGTCGCAAGCTGGCTGTTAGGCGGCCAGGTTTGTATTACGAGGCACTGTTCTTGCGCTCTTATTGTTCTCGTTTCGATATGCTCGTCTGGAAGAAGTGGTTGCTCTCTCCGTGTCGCTGCTGCTGCTGCTGCTGCTGCTGCTGCTGTTGCGCCTCTTGGTAAGCCAGCTTTGCCATTTCGACGAGCAATACCGGGCTCCTTGTTCTTTCTCCCAGTGTGGTTTTGAGCGTACTCGAATAGGAGCGGGCTTCATTCTTATTGTTTACTCATATTGTCCGCCAAACCTTCAGGCCGTCCCGATCCAGGGCGCCTCCGCCTCCGGCTCTCCGCCTAGAACTGTCCGGCTCCGCTCCGGGTTTTACCATCCGTCCTTCCGATCGCGCCAGTCCATTCAGAGCAGTATACACCTCGGCGAGCGTGGAGACTGCGGACTATGGACGCACCTAGCAAGGTTCTCAAGGGCCCCCGGGCTTGTGCCACGTGTGCGCGGGCGAAGAGCAGGTGCATTGCCGGACCGCCCGGGCAAGGGAAGTGTGAGAGGTACGTCCCAAGGCTCTTTGTGTTGCAGGATTAGCTCGCGGTGCTTGCAGGTCTTGAACATATGTGTATTTGTGGTATTCCACATTCGCTAGGGGGCTAGCTTGCAGTCCCTCGGGGTGCCCGTGGACTTTTCCCTGAGACTCGCCCCTTTCGGACGTTCCCATCATCGACACAATGTATTCCACATTTGAGGATCGGCAGGCTAATGGGCAACAAGATGCCACCGGCTGCGGAAGCCCTGCTCCTCACAGACCCCCGCACCACCGCGCAAGCGCAAGGGACCGAAGCCCACCCGGGTTGCCGAACTCGAGCGGCGGCTTGAGGATCTCACAGCTCGCATAGAGTCTGTCCACCGGCTAGAGCCAACCTTGCCGACTCCGCCCGGCTCGGACCACCATTCCGTTCTGTCACGGCCGCCAGATGCTGTCCATGTTGACTCCGGGCCACCCAAGACTCTGTCCGGACGGGTTGCCATCCCCACATTCGGCCGGGACCGGTGGGACTCCCCGTTTGGGCACATCTTTCCGGATGAGTCTATCTTCGATGTGCAACCTGCACCTCCATCTTCTGGGCTCGCAACCGCGAGCAATGATAGGACCATGCAGGCAGCCGAGAGCGCAGCGGCTCCGGCACCGCCCGAGCCGACGCCGGCACAAACAGCGACAACTGGCCTCCAAAGCCCGTCGCCAAGCCAGCAACCGTCCCCTCAGGTGTCCCAGGAGCATGAAGCTCCCCCATGGCCGGAAGGAGAAGAGTCACAAGAGCTACTGGACCAGTACAGGACGCACTTGGGTCGTCTCTTCCCATTCGTCGTTGTCCCAACGCACGTGTCGTCGGCGCAACTGCAGGAAGAAAAACCCCTGTTCTGGAAGGGGATCATGATGGCGTCGTGTCTCTTTGATGGAGTACGACAGATTGCGTTGGGTACTGCACTGCTGAAGGACATCTCAGAGGCGGCCTTGGTCAAGCCGCAAAAGAACATCGGCCTGTTGCAGGGACTGCAGATGCTGATCGCTTGGTTTGTGACTCCTCCCTGTCAACAGCAGGTGCCGAGACGCTCATTATGAAGCACTAACCCTATCCTTGCGCTGCGTTCAGGTACCACTATAACCTGAACAGTTTCCAAATGGCCAACGTTCTGTTCCTGGCTCGATCAATCACCACCAGCTTGGGTTGCGCAGAGTTGAAGAACGTTCCTGAAGACGGGCGGTATGCTTCCGAGGATATAGAACGAATGCGTGCTTTTGCTGCGACCTACTACCTCGTGACTCTGTCAGTTCCCAAGGTTGATGACTATCAGGGGCTCTACTTACCTGCTGCAGGACCTTCACAACCAACAAGAGACCCGATGCCCTCATGAACACATCGTACCTGGCCGCCTGCTGCCAGGCGCTCCATAAGCGGATGGAGTACCCGACAGATGAGTTGGTCGTCCATCTTGTCCGCGCACAGCAGCTGTCCCAGAGCATCCTGCAAGCCTTCGCTCGTCGCAAGGCGGCGCCACAGGCAAACCAGCCACCCCAGGCAAGCTTCATCCAAATCCTGCTGGAACGCGTACGAACGTTCGACGCTACTTTACCACCACATATAAAGGCAAACGGTACGGCTTGGGACGCGCTCTCTAACCCCTACCACATGCTTTCTGCTGACACAGACATATCTTGCGTCGATTGTTTCACAGTGTCCCTGTCAGGCCACCTGCACGTCGCCGAGATCATCATCTACGAGAACACCCTGCCGGAGCTCGCGCACTACCCCAACCCCGCCTCCTCCTCTTCCGCACCGCCGCCGCCGGAAGAGGCCGACCGGGCGGACGCGGAGCGCATCGAGCGGCTGTTCGCGTGCGCGTGCGTGGTGCGGGCGTTCATGGCGAAGCGCTTTGCGGTCGAGCGCAGCGAATTCCCGCGCTTCATCTGTCTGACGTCGTTCGACCTGACCTATGTTTTCTTCAACATGATCAAGCTAGTCACGCTGCATGCGCCCGGGTGGGACCTGGTACGGGCGAGGGAGGAGATTGGATTTGGTGGTAGGTAAACCGGACTTCGGTTCATTTTTTCTGCAGAGAGTTTAAGACGTGAAATAATGCTGATGCGAAGCTTTTGGCGTGTAATCTAGACTTTATGAACCAATTGATCGAGGACATGGAAGAGACGGCTGGGAAGAAGAGGCGGAAGATGCGGAAACCGGGCGAGACGATGGCCGGCAGGAGTCAGACCGCGGGCAGCACCGCGCCTGACCAGGCCGACGATGGGGCAGAGGGTCCCTGGAGAGGTGCAGCCGGCAAGATCCGCATTCTCAGAGATCATCTCCTGGTGAGTTGCAATACCCTTTACAGAGGCCGAGGCAGTCATTGCAAGATGGGAAACCATGGCCAGCAGTTGACGAGAACGAACTCGTACCCAAACAGGACAACGTGTTCGACAGCGAGTACACCAGCTCGCAGGTGGCGCGCGTGTTGGATCCGGTGCCCATGACGCTCGTCGATGCGACGCAGGATCTGATGCAGGACTTCGTCGGCGGCTTGTGGGACGACGTCACGGGCGGCGTGCACGAGTGGACGCCCTTCTTCATGGGTGACACGTTCGACTGGCCGATTGTTGTGTTCAACAGCTACGACAGCGTTTCGTAGGCGGGAAGAGGAGTGAGTGGTATGCAGCAACTGGAGCGGTAATGAGCGTGGGGTTTATGTTTTCAGGAGCATGGTTAATATCAAGGCGCAATATACTAGATGTGCCGCTGGGGGTGTTTGGGAAACAACGGAAGGCGCCTCTGGCCTGGCAACGACTGTATTCAGGGCAAGGCCGACATCGGTTGGGGCTCGGCTGGCCACGCATTTTGCGGGACTTCCAGGTCGACGCGGTTAGTGAACGAAAGCCTCAGGAACCGGGTACCTTGTAATTGGTATGATGATAGGGAGATATAGTCGGACTCTTATGTACAATAAATCAAGTGTTCTACTGGAACAGGACCTTGAGAAGTTTTGAAGCCACTGTGAAGGTGCTGGGGCTTTGAAGCTCAACACGGTCAAACGTCTAAGTGAGCTTTCGAGCATCACGTCCAGAACCAGCAGAAAATTCAGCCCAGTAAAACGCGTGGCTGTTTGCAAGTGCAAATCGTTATGCCAAGCACCCCACATTGGCAAGCTCCAGAAAAAAGCTGCTTGGTTCATTCAACCCCTCCCCCGCAGTCATTCATCGTCGTCCCAGGAAACACATAGTAAAGCCACGCATAGACGACCGTCAACATGTCGAGTTACGACAAGTACCAGGTAAGACTCTCGCCAAACTGTTGTGCGAATGGCTGTCCGCAGCCTTATGGCCGTACCGACTTGCAGACGACGACATCATGAGCAGTATTACTGGCTTGAACGGGCCGATGTATAGTTCGTTCGCATGAAGACAACATGGCTGACCGTTCCCATCCTAGACTCCGCTCAGTACGCGGTATGCCTCGCAGGAGATGATGACCATCTTCTCGGCCCGCGAGCGTGCCAGCACCTGGCGCCAGCTCTGGGTCTGGCTCGCTGAGGCCGAGAAGGAGCTCGGCCTGCCCATCCCGGACGACGCCCTCGACCAGATGCGTGCCAATGTTGTCGTCTCTGACAAGGCTTTTGCGGTGGCGCGGGATTACGAGGCCAAGTTCCGGGTATGTGATCTGACTCACTTCTTTCCTTCTCTGCTCCTCCGAGTCAACTTGTATGTGTACTGACTCTGTCGCAGCATGATGTCATGGCTCACGTCCATGCCTACGGCGAGGTATGAATATAATCATGGTGTTGTCCGAGGCCGCCTTCGTCTCCTCGGAGAAGGTGACTGGCACTAGAGCTGACGGAAGCATCTCGTCAGGATGCCCCTGCTGCGGCTGGCCATATCCACCTTGGTGTAAGTTGAATTCCCGAGGCCCTTTCTGGAGGGAGTGAGCGGCACACTCAGCCAATTGCATCCTTCCGCACCGGGATAGCATGAATGATGTCTAACCTGTGATAGGCCACCAGCTGCTACGGTGAGCTGCCTACAGCTTCTCGTTCACTCCTCGATCGATAGGCCCTAACTCCCGCTCAGTCACCGACAATGCCGACTTGATCTTCCTGCAGCAGGCGTTGGATCTCATCCTACCCAAGCTGGCCAAAGTCATCAAAAACCTCCAGGAGTTTGCCCTCAAGTACAAGGATATGCCCACCCTCGGCTTTACCCACTACCAACCGGTAAGTGTCCGGTCCCTCTCGATTTCACGGCTCTTCTAACATGCACCTCAGGCCCAACTCATCACCGTCGGTATGCATCTCCTCCCCATATCTGCCGTCATACTGAGGAATTCGTAATGACTGGCGATACAGGAAAGCGCGCTGCGCAGTGGATCCAGGAGCTCATGATGGACCTGGAGGACATCGAGACCGTCCGCGAGAGGCTGCAGTTCAGAGGCGCCCAGGGCACCACCGGCTCGCAAGCAACTTTCCTAGAGCTGTTCAACGGTGACGCCAGCAAGATCACGCAGCTCAACGAGGTGAATACAAAAAATCCATATCATGCTCGTTTCATCCGCCGATTAACACACCCCCAGATTCTGTGCAAGAAGGCCGGTTTCCCGTCCACCTATGCCATATCCACGCAGACCTACACGAGAAAGGTGATTTAATCTGCTATGTTTCTGAACTGTTTACCAGCTGACGCTCCAGAGGTCGACCTCCGGGTTGCGAACGCCGTCTGCGCCCTCGGTGCCACAGCTGAGCGCATTTGCTCCGACATCCGCCACCTGGCCAACCTGAAGGAGATGGAGGAGCCGTTCGAGAAGAGCCAGATTGTGAGAACCCCCCAGGAGTTTGTCATATGATCATCACGCATGCTGACCGTGCACAGGGAAGCTCAGCCATGGCTTACAAGGTGGGAGCGCGCCCGGATTGCTTTCGTGACTGACTGCGCTGACTTGGCCCAGCGGAATCCGATGCGGTCGGAACGCATCACTGCCCTCGGCCGCAAGCTCGCCCGCCTGCCGGCCAACTTCACCGCCACATTTGAGACCCAGTGGTTTGAGAGGACGTAAGTGCCGATTCAGCGTTGTGGAGCCCGTGACTGTGTTTGTTACCATGCTGACTCTATGCTGTAGACTCGACGACAGTCAGTTGCCCCTGAATTGAACCCTGACCTTAGCCTCCTTTCAGTTTGACCCCTTCAGCACACCCCAGCTTGGCGGTCGCTTTCCCTCCGCTAACCAGCACAGGCGCGATTCGCCGTATGGATATTCCTGAGATGGTGAGCCTTTTCCGATAAGACGTACCCTCAGTGCGTCGCTGACTGCTACGTCGTAGTTCCTCTTGGCCGACTCCATCCTGCTGGCGCTCGACAACGTCACGAACGGCCTTGTCATCTACCCGAACGTCATCCGGTCCCGGATTGACCAGGAGCTTCCGTTCAGTAAGTCGATGAACGTGACTGCTGTTAATGGTTTGGGTGCTGACACCTTGTCTCTCCAGTGGCCACCGAGTCCATCCTGATGAAGCTTGCCGGCCACGGCGTCTCCCGCCAAGATGCCCATGAGGAGATCCGCGTCTTGGTACGTTGGATTCTTCCAAATGAATCTGAGTCTCTTTCTTCTGACGCATGGCAGTCCCACCAAGCTAGCGACGTTGTCAAGCAGCAGGGCGGCCGCAACGACCTGCTCGAGCGGGTCAAGAAGGCCGAGTTCTTCAAGGCATGATATCTCAGCAACACTCTGGTTTGGGCACCAAATGATACTGACTGTTGTTTGGCAGCCTGTCTGGAACGACATCGACAGCCTGGTTGACCCTAAGCTGTTCATCGGCAACTCGCCCAAGATCGTCGAGGACTACTGCAACGGCGAGGTGGCCGCGAAGCTGGCGAGGTACAAGGAGGCGTTGGACAAGGCCTCGACGGCGCAGCTCTCGATTTGATGCAGCTTTAGGTTGTCATTCTGTAAGAGTTTCGCGAGGGTTCAGAAAAATGATAGAAAGCAATAGAAGTAGCTCGGCGTAAAATCACAAGGCCATTGTTGGATCTGCAGACGGAAAACGGGTCGCACGGGCGTTGTTTCCATGGGCGCTGGGTGCTTCGTCGTGCAGTGCTACACCCAGCGACCGGTTCACCGCGCTCAAAGGCATTGCCAGCGCCATGGCTCGCCAATTCCGTCACTCCGACCGATTATCTCGTAGGCCTCTGGAAGCCGAGCATCGCGTTTCAAATGCTCAGGCCCAGCAGCTTCCCACCTTCGAAGAGCACGGGCGCCAAGTGGAGTGGGTTGGCACCTCGGCAGACATTGGCGCGGCACGCGGCACGCCGCCCCAAACCCTGAACCCCCGAGTTCACCAATGTGGGTCTTGTCACCCATCGTGACCGGGACTCTAAGCGCGGCCTCAACGGATGCAGCACACCTGGTACGACACTAAAAGCGGGGTTGCGGCTCCGACAGCAGGCAGGTCAGACACCACACCTGGCATTGTTCCTCAACACCAGCGATGCCTTGCAAGCAACCTCACCGTCCCAAGCCAGTTACTCGGTCCAATACACCGGGGTCGATTTGTCCTCTCGGACCTTTCCACCTCGTTTGCGGAGCCTAAGGTGCGGGATCACCGTAGTCGTTGTGCCTCGCACCGCGTTATGAAGCGCCTTGGGTGGAAGAACAAGCCCAGCCAGGAGGCTTCCTCGAGCTCTGAAAAGGGGACTAGTCATTGGAAATTCTGGCGCAGATCGGGCGACTCAGGCAGGGCCGCGCCTGCCAAGGATGACCGCGAACCTGGTAAGGGGTTCATCATTACCGGAACTCTAAGTTCGTCTCAAGTTGCCGACGAAGCCGAATTGCCGGGTGCTGCGAAGCCAGCACCTACACTCGCCAAGTCAGCACCTGCCCAGTCGCATACAACGAACGATAAATTGACTTTCAAGGATGGCGACGCGACGGCGACGATCTCGGAGTCTTTGTGGGATCTGGCGTATGAAGCACTTGGGAACGAAAAGCCAGAACTTGTGCAGGACTACGAGGAACTGCTGTCCAAGATGTCACCCTACCTAGCGAACGCATCCCCCACGACCGACCTGAATGACGTCCTCTCCAAGGCGTCCAGCGATTTGGCGAACGCACCCCCCACGTCCGACACCAGAACAGCGGAGCGTGACGCACAGCGTGTCGCAAGTCAACAAAAGACGATGGCGGATATCATCGACTTGGGCCGGAAGCACATGGACGGGAAGCAGATTGCCTTCAAGATCGGACAGCACAAGTTTGTGCTTCAAGACCAAATGCAGCATATTGTCGCCGGCATCCAACTAGGAAAGAACTGGATTGAAGACGCGGTGCAGGCCAGTCCGCTGGCAAGCGCGGCTTGGGCAGGCGTTTGCTTGTTGCTGCCCCTCCTGACCAATCCGAGCGAAGTGCAAGCAGCCAACGAAGAGGGCCTCGCCTATGTCAGCCAGAAGATCCGGTACTATACAGCTATGGAATCGCTCTTCGTTGGCTGGGAAGACGAGCGGGTAATCCCAGCAGCTGTGAAGCGGGAGTATCGAGACCGCCTCGTCGAGCTCTATAAGGCTATCATTGATTTCCAAGCCCAGAGTGTCTTGCGGTTCTTCAGGCGCCGAGTCAGCAACCTCGTGAGAGACACTGTGAAATTGGATCCATGGGAGGAAATGCTCCAAAAGGTCAAAGAGCTGGGACGCAATGTCGAGAATGAATCCCAGCAGATCAATATCGCCTCGAGCAGAGCAGCACTGGGCGTGCTAGTTCACTGGACGAAGGAGTCGGAGGAAGACAAGTGCCTGCAGAGTTTGAGGCGTGGAGACTATGCTTGGTACAAGGACCGCGTTCAAGTCCGCGTGTCGGATACGTGTCTCTGGTTCCTGAACCACGACAGCTATCAATCTTGGTTGACGGCCGACTCTGGTCCACTGCTCGTCTCGGCCGATCCGGGGTGCGGCAAGTCCGTCCTCGCCAGATATCTCATTGACTCCAGGTTCGACTTCAGGCTGCCCAGGGAAGCTGCAATATGCTACTTCTTCTTTAAGGACCAGGACCAGAACACAATCGAGCTGGCTCTCTGTGCCTTGCTCCATCAGCTTCTTTCCCTACGCCCCGAGTTGATGCTCCATGCCCTTCCGAGGTACAAGCAGGACGGAAAGAAGCTTGCCGAAAATGTTACTACGCTCTGGAACATCCTGGAGAGCGCTACCGCAGATCCAAAAGCCGGGAATGTCCTCATTGTCCTCGACGCTCTAGACGAGTGCCGTCAAGACGAGCACAACATGGCGACCTTGTCTCGATACATCCACGACCATTTCGAAAACGGCCCAAGAAAACTGAAGATCTTAATGACCAGTCGGCCTCATAATGAAACGATCCAGCACATTCAAAAACTCGAAGAGTCATTCCCCAACATCCGAATCAAGGGCGAAGATAACTCGGAAACCATTCGCGAGGAGATCAATTCAGTCATCGAGTATCGAGTTGACCGGTTGAATGGGTTCGATGACGTCCTCAAGGCACACCTAAAACAACGTCTCACGGGCATCACCAATCGCACATATCTCTGGTTGTACCTCGTCTTTGACCAACTGGAACCCCCACCCAACCTGGAAAACACCCCCACTATCAAGAAAACGATTCGAGGCCTTGACAAGGCCGTCGACAATCTACCCGCCACGGTGAATGAGGCGTATGAGAAGATGTTGAGCCGGTCCGCCGAGCCTACAGAAACCAGGAAGGCCATTCTCATCCTTCTCGCCGCATACCGTCCGCTAACGCTTCACGAGATGCAAATTGCACTGGGCGTAACCCTGGACACTACCTGCCTGGAAGATCTTGATCTGGAACCCGACAAATACTTCAAGATGCGTCTCCGAGAGCTGTGCGGGCTCTTTGTCACCGTGTACGACGAGAAGGTCTATTTCCTTCATCAGACGGCCAGGGAGTTTCTCCTCCCTCGCGCAACAACTACTAGCACAATATGGGCGCATACGTTCTGCATCCGCCAAGCACATACGATTCTGGCGGAGTCCTGCACCGTGTATCTGGACCTCCTCAATCACAAAACGGATGCAAATGCGGAAGCCGGTTTATTAGATTATTCGGCTAGATATTGGGGTGCTCACTTTCGCGAGGCTGGCATCGTCGACAATGCTGGTATCGTACCATTCGCCTTGAGAATTTGCGATCCAAAATCGGAAAGTTATTCGGTGTGGTCCCGTATCCTTTGGCAGCCTACGACTTGGCGCTTCACCGGCAGTCTTACAGATATTATGATAGCGTCGCTTCTAGGGCACGAAGCCGTCGTTAAGCGGCTGCTGGATACATGCAAGGCCGATGTCGACGCAAGGGATAATGAACATGGCCGGACGCCGCTGTCATGGGCCGCTGAGAACGGCCACGAGGCCGTCGTCAAGCTGCTGCTCGGTACAGGCAAGGTCGATATCGACGCAAGAGATAATGCATACGGCCAGACGCCGCTGTCATGGGCCGCTGAGAACGGCCACGAGGCTGTTGTTAAGCTGCTGCTCGGTACAGGCAAGGTCGATATCGACGTAAGAGATAATGAATACGGCCAGACGCCGCTGTCATGGGCCGCTGAGAACGGCCAAGAGGCTGTTGTTAAGCTGCTGCTCGGCACGGGCAAGGTCGATGTCGACGCAAGAGATAATAAATTGGGCCAGACGCCGCTGTCATGGGCCGCTGAGAGGGGCCACGAGGCCGTCGTCAAGCTGCTGCTCGGCACAGGCAAGGTCGATATCAACGCAAGAGATAACGATGGCTGGACGCCGCTGTCATGGGCCGCTGAGAGGG